>DWPA01003296.1:0-14272 GCA_018251375.1 Calpodes ethlius
TTGTAACACTGATAAAAATTGTTAAACGCATAAATGTGTTTAATAAATGTTACTAGTAAATAAATATTCCTTAACGGATATCTTTAGTTCTATTCTCTTTAAATTTCGAACACGCTTTGATACGGATGCGTGGTCTGTCTCAACAGTTTCCTGAAAGAAAAAGCTGTCTGTGCATTTATGGCAAAAAGCCAATATAACGTCACAACTATGGAAAGTTTTATCTTTTGCTAAAATATTGTGACAAAAGAAACACGCCACCAATTCTGTCGTATACTATAAAGGCTTGTATTAAATTTCGTTGGAGTTCTTTTCTTTTATTTCTAATCTATTAATAAATAGTTGCTACAAGATAATCGGATGCACGATTACTTCAAGTTACCTAACTATACAATAATTGAAACAACTTGTTTAAATTTGTAAATTATTAAAGGTATTTTTTTAACTCTATTGCAAATATTATTATTTATGATACACCACTATACATATGTACAAAACCAATTAGACAAACTGTCCCACAGTATTGACAATTGTAAATTTGTATAAAAATACATAGTTTCATTCGCACTTTCGTCAAAATGTCGACTATCGCAGCGACAATCAAAGCTCTTGTTATGTCTCAGTTACAGTAACGCAATTATGCTATGGATAACCAAGTAATCGGTATTCGACCGAATATTTAAATAGTATTAATTTTTTTTATTAGTTAGTTATTGTTTTATAAACACCGTTTATGTATAGTTGTACGATAGATAGATAGGATAGCATAGAAACGGATAGAGAACTACGATTACCAAGCAAAAAGTTAAACCTGAGAATTCACTCTTCAAAATCAATTTCACTCAACTAAGCTATAACCATCGTTCATCACAATAAAATTACTGAAAAAATATGCTTTATCTTTGTATTATCACAATACTATGCAATTTAATACGTCGATACCTTTGATAAAGATTTTTGAATTGCACAATTCAATAGTATCTACACAGGAAATCCTGGTAGATATTGCGAAAAGTTTTTATAGGAAAACCCATACAGTAAAGAAAATACTGTGAATCGTATTTTGTTACAAAATATATGTATACAAATATTTTATTAAAATGTATTTATTTACTTAATTTCCTTAACATATCTATAATATTATCGTACAATGTAATTGAACTGACATTTGTAAAAACTATGCTATTTAGTTTGCCGCAAAGTGAAAACATTTATTTCTACTCGACGGTTTGTACATCCGTAATATTACAATGTCGGT
Organism: Calpodes ethlius; assembly: GCA_018251375.1. NCBI lineage: Eukaryota > Metazoa > Arthropoda > Insecta > Lepidoptera > Hesperiidae > Calpodes > Calpodes ethlius. The sequence goes on from DWPA01003296.1 coordinate 1,256, forward strand.
TGTCTGTGCAAATCATACTCTTCACCCCTAATGACGCGACGCTTGAATCAATATTACCTCCAATTTGAAATTGAATCGATTCGATTGGTTTGTTTGATAATCATAATACATAAAAAGTTTACAATAAAATGAGGACATCATTTTCATCGGGTTTTTACAGGTAATTTTTTTAACCAATATTATTTTACAAAACATTTTAATTTAAGTTTTAGTTACGACTAAAAAATTTTTTCTCGATTCCCGGGAGGATATTTTTCATTTACAAAAAAAGCCAAATTAAACTTAGCCATCCACAAAAATCGTTTATTTTTGTCATTTAAAATAACTAAATAAATTCGTCGTTAGTTGTATGGATGGAAAATATTCTACGGATTAAAATATTTTGATTACATTTATGAGCTTATCCTTTTCAGTCATTGAGAATGACAGATTCTAAGTCATAGATCTCACCGACACAAAACCAACCAAAAAGGAAGGAGAAGACTTCGCAAGATCTGTAAAACTTCTCTTAAGAAAGAAACGATCTTTAAACATTAAAAAATACTATTAATACTGATGATTTATTATATCTTTGCACAGAACAACTTTAAACGATAATTCAATGAGTATCTCTATCTATCAGCCTTTGAAGATCCGCTGCTGGACATAGGCCTCCCCTAATTTGCGCCACTCAAGCAATTAAGTTTGACTATTATCATTATTAATTCAATTATTTTTATTTCTATAAACACTTAGTGCAACCGACTGTTAATAAAGCATTATAATTTAAAGTAGTGTTAATATTTAAAATTCGTTTCTGCTACTGACTGACAGTTAAACTGATTGTAGGTACAGACGTATAGCGGGTTAAAGAAATAGCCGTCTTAACTTCGATAATTTCACATAATTCCTTGCTACGCCTCAAGCTTTTGCAAGCCAAAGTCGATTAGATCGGCGTACATTTAACATTAAACGCTTGTTAATGCCAACGAAAATTAAGATATTTTATAGTGTATCTAGAAATAGTCTTTATCTTATTTATGTACACATATTTCGATATAAAATTATAAGATATTAAGTCGTAATTTAAGGGAATTATATATATTTAACGATATTCTCAAATTACGGCGGTTTGTGTCGGTTCTAGTAATAGTTTAGTAACTACGCGGTCAGTAGTTGGTAGGGTGACTGCTAGTAGACAAAAAAATGTTCTTACGTGCTTGGTATGGTACGAAAAGCTGTCAGATGCATTTTTTACTAAACATGACAAAGGCTACTTACTTATATTCCCCATTATTATTTCCTACAATAGATTAACCTTGGACATAGTAACCTTTGAAAACTTTACCCAAGCCCCTATTCAAACTTTCAAACATATATAAATAAATATATCACATTCAAATTTTCAAAAATATCTAATGTACTGACCTCTTTACGCTCTTATCATTAGTACTTATAAATTTTCATGAAATAATTAATGTTTCCAAGAACATAATTTTGGCATCGTTCTGATAATGAGTCTGTGAGTTAAAAACCGGTAAAATCTTCTTTATTCGCGTATACGATAAAGTGTAGGTATGCTACTGAAAATTACTTTACTAAAATTGCTTAAATTGGGAATCGGAATTAAAATTTTAAGGCGAAGGTTTCTGTTAGCATTGCGGATGCCAATACTACGCGCGTTTTTTTTACGATAAAAAATACAATTAAGATATGTTTAATAAAAGAGAAAAAGCATTTTTTCCATTCATATTATGTTACTTTCAACGTAAATAGAAGTTCCGGTCGTGGACGAAGTTTGGATCAGAGACATAAGTCCTGCTTCCAACGTCTTCCGTTCCAGATTGAGGGTACACGGAAATCACGTTGAGCGCATCACAGGATTAAAAAAAATTAACAGTAGGAGTGGACTTTGAAAATTTCGTATTAAGATGGAAAAATCCTTCAGTTTCTATCCGGATATTTTAGGATATTCTTTATTTTCAACATGCGTAATGTTTTTTTCAATGCAGTGAATTTAAGGTTGTCGTATGAAATGGATACGGTCCTAGATGAAAAAAGGTTAAATAGCATATATATTTTTTTAAACTTACTCATGTGGTAGGTACATATGAATAAAACACAAACATCACTTAACCGAAAACCTAGTCTTTGTATTGACATCCAGTATTATAATATTCAAGTGTTGCTATCACTCAACGCAGATTTCGTCACCACGTTTTGCCGAAATGAGTGATAAATACCTACCTATTTACAGATACGTGCGGGGTTCGAATCCAGGTCCCTCTAAGAAACTTTCAATATCGTGTTACAAATACTAACAATGTGATTGATTATTTGTTTCATAATTGTATGATAGTAATTTTAATTATGATAGATTTGTGGGGCGGCGTACGTAAGACGGCCTTACAGATAAATTATTTAGTATACGTACGCTCCGGAGAAACTTTGTAACATAAAATAAATATTGTTATGACATCAACACTTTGGTATTAAATGTGTTGCCAGTTACGGCATAGAAATTTCAATATCGTATTAAAAATATTAATTGATTATTCAATGTCAGACGCAATTAGTAACTCACAAAATTATTCTTTTTAATTTTCGAAATTGCAAAAGCCAGTCATATGATACAGAGTTACAAACAAAACAAAACAAAGCTAACTTTTATATCGAATTAATTTAACAAAAATTACGAATGAGCGCTCCCTACTGGCGGTCAAACGTATAAATATGCATTAGGTAAATATCACAAAAGGTCTGTTAGAAATGGCCGAGGCGGGAACGTTGGGCTTCAATTAATTTTATAAGTACAAACTCTTTTATTAAATCATAAAATGTACGCGCCACTGACTCCCCGCTCCCAACTTGCGATATGTCAATTTCATAATTAAAATGCATTTGACCATGCCATAAGGGCTGGAGATTAAGAGAACCCAAATTGAATGTGTGAGCGGACACGTTAACACTGTAGCCCCAAAATATAAACGGAGTCATCGAGATATTTCGGCAAATACAATTAAAAAGAGCCGACATGAATAATTGAAATCTCATCCTGATTTTCGTCCCTTTGTGGCAACACATTCTTAATTAAAACCATAGTAAAGTACCTAAAATTATGAAATGGTTGAATCATTTCCAAAGTCATTAATTGAAATCACCGTTATCAGCTTATCGAGCTAAACCCTTTTAACGTTGTGAGATATGCTTACTGGTGACCTAACCGCCTATCCCCTTGGGCTATCAATTAACCTTAACAGCAAATGTCAAAATTCATAGTACAATTAAACCACTTAAGTGCAAAAATAAAAACATGTCATGATCGGATTGAGAGTCATTCGTTACCGAGACTTTATCTCCGAACCTCCATAATGTTTGGACTAGTATCTCTAATCTCAGATAATTTGTTATTAAAGTTGAGAAATAGCACAGGCACTTTGAGACAAATTATCTAGTTAACCAAGAACAGGGCGCTCCTGTACCTTTTTTGATGACTACTTTTAATAAAAATTACTTGTTTTGACTTAAAAATTTCAACGTGTACTTAAATAAAAATTGCTATACCCTATTTTAAGTATTAAGTGTACGAATTAGAATGCTATCCTTGACGCTTAAAAACATGTCCTAGCGAGGGTATCTTAATTCTACAGTATTTTTTTCATGATTCAGTTATAATTATACTAAACATTCATAACGTGATAATAATAATTTATTTAATGCTTTACATGATGTATTAAATAATTTGTGTTGAGTATTTTCCAGTATTTTATCAATTTTTTTATACGTAACTTACTTAGATGGCACATACTTCGTGGTCATTATATGGAACAACTATAAACAATCTTTTTATAAATATGTATGTATATTATGACTATATTGCTCTTAATGTACTTGAGAGAGATCGCGCGAGGCTTTGGGATCTCCATTGTTCGAATATTTGCGAATCAAAGAAACGGCATAATAATATTATAATGGCAATATTATGCTCAACATTCGCTGGTTTGAGTCAGTATGGTAAGATTCCTCACCCTTGCACCCCTTTTTAATGAACTAATTAAAAATATAATAAAATTAAGTACCGTGGAACTTCAGGGTAGTTCTAATATATAGCAACCTTAGCCTCCATTGCATTTTATATAACATAAACTTCTTTTCTTTATCAATATTAATCCTTCATGTTGAGTCTCGCCTAACTTTTAAGGCTAACCTTTAACTTTGACCAATTTGCCCATTCAGTGTCAATCAGTGCATCCAAACAATAGATGAACTTGTAAAATTCAACAATGGACCTACCTTGTGGAATTATAATAGGTACATTTAGTTTTAGGTTAAATTTAGTCAAATTCGAATGGTTCATTACTAATTTGAATGTAAGTGTCATATTGGGGTACCTTTTGACTGAGGTGAGTCAATTTATTTTACACGTCTAAAACGTTATCAGTCTGAGCGCCTTATCCGGCAGTGAGAAGGTCACGTGCGCGGTTCTGCGCGTGCGCAGCCGGAACGGACCGAATAGGTTGGTCAACCCTCAGGGCGGTTGATTCATTTCATACAAAACCACTACCGTTTGTATATCGACACTTCATCGGGAATTCCAAGGTGAAATAGTATATGACCATTTTCGTTAAATTGACGATTTAACATTTAGATTTAGGTACCACAGAGTAATAAAATTTTAATTGGTTAATTACTATTTATTACATAGTTATTTATACAGACAGTATTAAGAAAACGGAACTTACTTACTCTGTCATACCGACAGATAACGCATTACTAATCTAAATAATTTAATTTAATATAATTAGACTGTTATGTGATATCATGCGTAGATAATAATTGTACAAGTTTTGTAGTCTATTATTTTATGGATTGTGATTATATTTTGACCCTGTACTGTCCATTCGATATCACTTTCTAATACATAATATGATCAATAATTAATTTTTACTGATTGGACTGACATATCTATTATCTTTGTTGACCAACTCACATTAAAATTGCGTGTTGAAACACATACATTTTAATCATACAACAATATTACACATACAAAACAACATAGAACAACAAATATTCAATTGCAATCAATAAAAGGAGAAGCAATAAAACATGTGGCAAATTTAACTATTTATTATTTAGTAATAAATATTTACATCAATATTCACAACAAAACAACAGCTGCAATTATACTACGGACAAAAATAAACATTAAAGAATATTATTTGTATTGGCACACCTTTAAAAATTGTACAAGTCACTCATATTCAAATAATACAATTCTAAAAAGATCAAATTGGCATATCTTATACTACTAACATGGAAATAGGTAATTATCGTAACACGCAGTGAGACCTTTCGGTTCTGTGATAATAAATAATTAAAACATTAAATAACTACCTCAAATTATTCTACAAAAACACAGGAGGCAAGTCATAGAACAGCAGATAGCAACAACAGGATTGATGTTAGGATACTAAGAAGGAATGAAGAAGGAATAAAAATTACTAATTCCTCTTAATCACAATGAAAATTTTTTTCCTACGTTCTGAATATCTTAAATACTCTTCAATTTGCGCTAAAATTTGAATACCTTGTTGACCTCTAACAGTGATATCAATAAAAAGTAAAAAAAACTTAGACCAAGAAAATTCAACCTTTTTACCGAAGGTTTTAACTTATTAAATTAGTTATAGACAAAAGAGATTAAGTAAATAGAATAATAAATCGCAAAGGGGTTAATAATATTACCACAAGATCAACTGTAATGAGCTAAGAATTACATTGATCAAATTTGATCAAACAAATGGGACAAGAAAATATATATTAATAAAAAGAATATATAACTGAAATAATATGGAATTACTGAAATCAGTCGAGGTATTAACCATGGTGATGGAGAAAGATAACTTTGAAGTTATAATTTATGGTAAGGTTTGATTGAACTCTCATTGTATTAAATGCTACTGCTAACTCCATAGCCGTGTATTTGTGCTAACTATTGACTAGAGTTTTTATCGACCGTAGTGGTTACCTTGCGAGCCGGGGGGCTGGAAACCATATCCAGAGGCACCCACGACTACGCCACTGGTTTGCGACGGGTCTCCGGGGGGAGACGGGGGGAACACAACGGGACCTGAGGAAGAAGACAGAAATAAATTAATACCAGATTCTAAACCATCAAGCTTAAATATGTTCATATTACTTGATAATAGTTTCTGCGATGGTGAACGAATAAATATAAGAAATTGTTTAAAACACAAGGCATTGACTTTTAATTTTTAAATTTAAATTAAAAAAATAATGGCATCAATGGAAAAATTAATCAATTTTCTAATAGAATATATATTTTGTAATTAGAAGTAATATCTATTAATTTATTACTCTATTAGTTTATTACTCTGTTTAATTACAAGGTTAGGTTACTTTTATGTTAAAACACGATTCGTCTATCCATGGCTGGAGTCCTAAGATCATCGACGTCCGAAAATTACAAACATCTTACCAGCAACAAAGAAAATCTCCACTTGTTGCTTGATACACTTCCAACAACATTCTAAATACGAGACAGCGCTTAAAAAATCTTGTATTCTAATGATATTTAGACAATTGACATTCACTGTCGCGAGCATTCGCTGTTAAATAACAAAATGATGATAGCAATAACCTGCTTTCTAAAATAATTTATCGCTAGCATTGAGTCTCGATGAACCGATACCCTCTTTTGTATCGGAGCGATGACGGTGACATCTAATGCTCGTAATATAAAAAAAAACTTACAACTACATAAAGGAACATTCAATATACTATATTTCATTAAATACGTTAGGGTTCATGCTAATAATAAACGTGATATTTGTTAACAAGAAACTTTTTATAATTTTTTAAACGTATAAAATTTATAAACTTATTCACCTACTATGAAGTACTTTAGTATAAATAAATAAATGTTCATACACCCAAACCGGTGAACTTAGTTTTCATTAATTATAAACGCCATAGACAGAAAAAAAAACATTTATCTATCATATAAATATCTATGTTGTTTATTGTCAAATTTACAAAGTGCAATGCCCGGAGGGCTTCATGATATTATGTGTAGAAGCATCAATCAAAATAAAGACTTTTTTGGTTTACGATGATTATATCAGTCAATAATCAAGTCGAATCGACTTTCTTTGGAACATTTTAATGACATCAAACTTTGTTTTTTTCTCCACGATTCTTAGCCAACTGGAGAAGATAAAAAAATAAACTATGAGATATTATCTTATTTCTTATATTCATCTATTTGTTAGCATTCAGCGCTTTTAATGTGACACAACAACAATTATGTTGTTATTACATATTAATAACCGTAATCTTCATTGTTGTTCAACAAATTGCTCAAGTTACCAAGGATTCTCAACATAACAAAGCCGTTTCATAATTTACGACATTATTCTACAAACAAAGACATGGAATCAACATGAAATCGAATCTGAGTCATTTTGGACTTCAGCAATCCATAGCGGAAGTTTTGAATGAGCGTGTTCTAATTAATACTTTCTGGCCGTCCAATCAGACCTTCACTAGTTCGTGATTCTAAAAAATACGTTCCTACCTGTAATTTATCACATAATAATTTTTAGGGTTCCATAACTATGAAGTAAATTAGAACCCTTAATGCATCACCAGCGTGTCTGTCTATTCTGAATCTATCGATTAATAAAAGTTAAACAACCTAAAAAGAAATGTACTTGTACATTTTATTATAGTACAGGTTTTTAGGACTAACTTACACTATTTTTAGGATTAACTTGAATATGTCAGAATGTTCAGTTTAAGTAACGACTCAAACGCCTAATTTGGATAGTAATCCAAATTTTGACAGTTCGTGCTTCATGCTATAGAAAAAAATACATGTTAAAAAATAGTGTCATATTTAATTTGACGGAAAGACCGAATACTATTACACAAATTACATTGACAGAAAAGTTTAACCTAAAATTTTGTTATACTTAAAATTTTGTAAGTAATACGAACCAACTTTCATAGTTTACAAAAACCTAAGATTACTCTTCACTCTATAAATTTACACAAGTAAAATGAATTTCAAGTACCGAACCCTAACAAACATATATGTTTTAACTATTACAGTAATTAGTAAAGAATTCACTAGTTACCTTGAATATGTCTACAGTGATGAATAGCTGTACTTAGTGATCTCTCAACAGGTGCAGTACTTCCGCAAAGTCATTATATTACATACAAGCTGTGCCCGTGACTTCGTCCGCGTGGAATTTTAAAAAGTGTTTTACTTTATTTTGTTTTAGTGGCCTATGTTACTCATTACATCACCTATCTGCCAATAAAATTTCCATCAAAATCGGTCCAGTCATACCAGAGATTAGATAGAACAAATAAACAGACAAAAATTGTAAAAAATGTTATTTTGGTGTATGTACCGTATGCATGTAGTAAAAAGCGGTTATTTCAATATTACAAACAGACACTCGAATTTTATTTATATGTATAGATTAGTGTTACGAACATCCGTGTATACTGTCAAATAATGTGGATGGATGCGAATCCACTATCGTTCGCAGTTCATAAACTTTCGCGTCTTGCACAGAATGTGCAACAAAGGAATTGTTATTAAGTAAATGTTATTGCGTAAACAACAATATTGAAAATCGCCGCCTGTGTACATTCGTAACAAGATGATTACCGGTATCCGAGAAGTAATTAACACCATTTGTAATTGGCCCACAACAACCGATAGACTTTGAAATATTTCATTAAATTTTAGAAAGAGGGTAGTTGGCTATTTTTTATATACCGTTATTTCTTTATGCAGTCTTCTTCCTAGACAGGGGCGAGAGGATCGCAGCAACCGTGGACTACTCGCTAAGTCACGTGGTTTACTAGTCGATGATAAGTCAAGATGAGTCATCTTTATGGGACGCATCTGGATCCCAATAGTCGTGTCACTCCGAAGGTCTGACTTGAATCTATTCTACTATAAAGCTCAGAGGATAAGGCACTCATAGCCAGGTAACACATTCACTTGGTACAACCGTGATAAGTATCGTAATCTATATTTATAACAAAGAAACTTCCGTATACTTGTGGCCGCAAGAATCGAAAAAGAGTTAACGAATTGACGTACAATTGTTACGCGATATATTTTAATAGAAGTATTTTTATGTACTTTTATCCCTAAGTTCCCACGGGAATCAATTTTAAAGCATTTTGAGGTAACATATAACTATATGTATATAAGTATATATAACATATAACTGTATATAACGTCATAGTTGCTAGTTTAAGTGCGGTAATATATGCAGCGATAACTTTGAGTAACAGCTAAGTGCGGACGGGTTTAGCTATAGACATTACGAACATTAACAAATGCTCGCGTTGATTATTTTTGGTTGATATTGTTTACACTATTTATCCAATTCACGGCCACACGTGTGCACGTGATCTATTTAAATTAGGTTAAGGTTCTCCATGTTTGAGTGTTGATCCGTAAATTAACGCATTAAAAATGGTATTATATAGCTGTGGCCTACAGTTCAGCGCGCTAACCAACACGTAAATTAAGAAACAAATTAATAATAATAGTATTTCCTACTATTATTTATAAAACTGCGTTAAAGTTTCCAAACCTTTAACGAGTTAATTTTGTTGTTAATTAAAGCATATTGAACACAAACGATCTGAAGAGAATGGGTATTCGCTGGATTCAGAAGACTCAGGACCGGTCTGACTGGCGCAAATTAGAGGAGGCCTATGTCTAGCAGTGGATCTTTAAAGGCTGATAGAAAGAACATAATATTCAACACTGTGCTGCCAACTTCAGCTTAATACTCGAATTCATTGGTAAAGTCGGTCAATCAAGGCATCTTCTCCGTGATCCTTAAATTAACTGTGATTATATATAGATCCATGACTGTAACGAGCCGGTTGAGTACCACAATTAAAACAATACGAGACGTTCTGATAAACTATTTGTTTGAACACTTAATAATTAACTAAAAATACAGATGATAATGTAATTTTAAGTAATACCAACTAAACAGAAATAATTTAATTTCTACCAATTACTGTGACCGGTAAGATGAGCTTGTCACTGTTTGAGTAATAAGTTTACAAAGTTTACATTCCGACCAATGGCAACATACCAGACTTATAGCTTACAAGTAGAACGATAATTAATAGAACGAATGAACAAAACTTTCTTATTACATAAACTACGATAACCAAAGATTACAAAAAGACACTGACTCAGCAGAATGAATATTACCAAACACGTCTGACATTTTCATTTAAAGTTATAATGAATTATTACTTAACTTACTGCGCATCATCTTTTAAAAGAGTGACATATATAAAATATTAAGTTACTGTTTTTCGTAGAATCTTGCCATACGACGCGTATGGCGCAATGATTCTATTCAAATGGTCCTGAGTTCTATTCCCAGCGAACCAGAAATTTGAGTAATGAATTTAATTGAAATAAAGAGAGCCGTTTTTATTATGGCAACAAACCAGCAGACTTGATAGTAAGTGCTTACAATCGTCCTTCAATACCGTAAGCTCCATAGGCGTAATAAAAAAGAATAAAGCAACAAGGAAGTACTGGGACTTCAGCTCCTAGCCGGAACACGATGAATCATTTGGGCGGCTGACTCAAGAAAGCGAGTGGTAGCTAGCCATGCTAGACTCTACTGTTACTAGTAGCCAACTTACGTTGCCTCTTACAATACCCTGATCTTCCTGATTGGGGTCATTATTGTAGGACACGGATTTATACTCTGAAATCAATGATACTTAAGAATAATAAAGTTTGTAAAACAACCTAGCAACATTGATAACATGATTTTATATCCGAAGGTAAACTTAGGACCGATCCTACTTTACTTAGTATCAGATAACAGTGTCATTTCTAATATCTATGATTCATTGGCGTCTCTTCAAAATCATTCACAACTTAAACAGTAGTTCAGATCAAGCGTAGGATAATTTAAACCTACTAATAAACTCAACACAGAATCTAGTTAGACGTTGTGCGGTCGTTTCGAGACAAAGACTCTAAATATAGTGTCTTGAAATATGTGACATTTAGTAGCTTAGCAATGCTGGTAAATTTACATGTCTCAACAGGGAGTCACGGTTGACAACCGGTCCTCATATTTATACTAAACTTGGGTTTAATATCAATGCATATAAAAACTTATGTTTTAATGTAATCGCGTGCGTTACTTAAGTATTTTATCACGTGGGTCGCTGTTAAATTGCATAATAAAGTAGTGTTAGGGCCTAGGAATATTATTCAAATTACCTCAAATGTATTACAAGGTGCGTAGAGATGTAGCCATTGTGACCACTGCTCACGTTCCAAGTTCTTTCACAATAGGGACGATTGACCGGACCAACAGATAAGTAGATGTCGTACGTGAGAGGACAAGTAAGTGAACCAGTTGGCTGATTTAAGTGTACGATTTAAGTGATTCACTATTCTCAAAGGATTACGATTCAATGATGGATATCACCAAGAAATGTAAGTGCTGATTTCTTATGTACCAGTACGATAACTATTACAACCCACTTATTCGAGCTTGCTAAGTGGGAGTAATAATTTCATTATATTTATTAATGTTGAGTTGAGTTGAGTTTATGTTCACCAAGCCACAAGTTTTTGTTAAGTTAAAAGTTATAATAAATTGTGCACTAACGAAAAAAAAGTAATTACTGTGTTTTATATTTAGGTACTTTATTTCACTCGTTTCGAACCAACCCTGGGTGTCCTTAGGTAACGCTCATCACTAAAATGCACTGTGATAAGGAAGAAAAATGACTATATATAAAATTTCAAATCTTTACAATAATTTTACCCAAACAAACATTGCAAGTTAAATAAAAGTATATATTACCAACATAATAACATTCTAAAATATTTAAAGGAGTTTAAAGAAAATACTGGCATTATCATTCTTTAATCTGAATATTTCGCCAGACCGCGTCAACAAATTACATATCTACATTCTATTGTTCTAAAAACAATAACAGTAAAGTCCAATTAAAAATATCTCGTAGGCTGCACGTTCCGTAAAATAAACCCGCATTATCTATTTCAAATTCTTTCATTGACCTCCTAAACGAGTACTAATTACGTTTTGATTGATCAGTTATACGGTTGCGACATGAATAGATCTAATTCAAATAAGATGTTACCTTACCATGTAATTGATCGATAAGTGGTGTAATCGAGGCCCGGTACTTTACAAATCACACTGCCATTCAAGGGTATTGAAATCGTAAGGTATGACGCGATTGTATCTGCACTTTATATGGCCAAAATTGAATAATGGCTGGATTGCATTATGCAGAAACTAGCGGCTCGTTCCGGATTCACATGGATGTAATTAATATAAAAAAATATATACATTTTATAACTCATTAATAATATAACGTTTTATATACAAACTCACAAATATTAACCGGCCTCTGCACATCCTGAAGGTTGACTGCTAGAGAATGATATTTAGCATTAAGTCAGCTGATTGTACGTAAGTCACTGTTAATTGATTCAATAAATTAATAAGTATAACCACTTTATTATGCAGAATTATTAACAGCACTTCCCACAGGCAAAAATATGTCTGTTCCCGGAAAAAGTAACCTATAAGAATCTCTGCTGCATCGAACAATGACAAACAAACTTATTCACCCATTAACAATATTAGTATGTATTAATCAAAATTCGATTGTCGACTGTAATGAAATAGGTGTCAAATTAACGTCACCTCTCGAAACAATAAAGTTTATCTAACAATAGATGATGAATGAATGAATATCTAGTTTTGAAGTTTCTAATGAGTAATTTTACTTTCAAATACTTCACAGCTTTCAAATTTTTAAGCTGTCCATAATTTAAAAAGCATGTCCCTGAAACAGTTGATCGAATATGGAACATTTCCGTTACTGTTTTAAGCGGTTTTCTTACATTATTTTTTGTTCTGTATTAATCTTTTGTATTCAAATTATGGTATATTT
>DWPA01003297.1:0-14272 GCA_018251375.1 Calpodes ethlius
AAAATGTTGTAACTGTCGTCTATGAGTGATAGATACCAGTTATCATTTTATGAGTCAGCTCTTTCTTTATCAATTTATGTAAAAAACAATTACACAAAATGGTATGAAAGGTGTCCGATCTGCATTGATGAACATGATAAAAAAAATATCTGAATAGTAATCACTCGATAAATGCGTACCCAGAATTTGAGCAAGAGGGGCAAATCAAAAATATTTGGCCTTGAAGAGCAATCAGTTTTTTTCACCTCTACGCATAATAAATTAGAACTCTTTTGTCCATAAGCAGATGTGTATTGGAAGTGAAAAATAAGTTTGAAGGGAAAGTTCTTCGGTATGCCCCTGACTTTAGTTAAATTGTAGTAAGCATGAAGGAAAATCAAAATATCCAAAAACTATTCCAGTTTTCATTTAGAGCCCTAACTTAAGATATAAAATAGCTAGTAATATTAAAAAATAATGCGTCTTTATAAAAACTACTTTAAAATATGAAATAATAAATTAGAAGCCAGCAATTTCTTTTTTAAGGGGGTACCAGCAAGACCCATCTGGTAATTTGTTAAATCTTCCCTGTGTGGAAAAAATATTTATAATCGTATTGAAATAATATCTATTTCATTTTTTATTTCAGGCCAAATTTTCAGATTTCAAAATTCAGAACATGGTTGGCAGTTGTGATGTGAAATTTCCTATTCGGCTTGAAGGTCTTGTTTTAACTCACTGTCAGTTCAGTTCCTATGAGCCTGAATTATTTCCTGGACTCATTTATAGGATGGTGAAACCTAGGATTGTGTTATTAATTTTCGTGTCCGGTAAAGTGGTTTTGACTGGAGCTAAAGTGCGTCAAGAAATCTATGAAGCATTTGACAATATATATCCGATTTTAAAAAGCTTTAAAAAACAGTAAAAGTAAAACTTGGTAAGTAAGTACATAAGTAGGTCTTAAAATGTTAATATATTAAGAAACTTTGTTGAATAAAATTAAGCCTTATTATATTTTTTTTTATTTATTTAGCTAATAAGGGTAAAAAGAATAAAATTTCATTTGATATTTGTTTAATTTTTCGGAAAGTTGAATCCTTTAACCATGATCCTTTTTATTAAATAAGGTCTATTACATGTATTTTAGTTTTTTTTGTTGAAGACATTGTGGACGCCAGATGGTAGAAAATAATGACTTAGGTAAAATATACGTAAATTTAAAGGTAAAAGGTTTAAGGTTTAAATTGGACCTTAAAAAAAAATAAATGTTCAGTAGATATAAAAAGCACAGATTGTGGGTAAAGTGTGTTACTGTATAGATAATATATAAGTAACAACACCGTCTGGAAATAATTGTACCCTGTCCAGTCCTTTCTAGTTTGGAAAATTTGCTTGTAATAGTACTATATAATTTCTTTTCTGTAATAAAATACGTTTCCGACTAAAAAAATTAAGATGCTCAAGTATGTGATTTTGAGCTTGAATAGATTGAATAGAATGATGTATTTCAGTAAAACATTAAAAAGACTTGTTTTATACTGGTATCAATTTGAGTTATATGTATTTCTTGTGTTATGTATGTCTTTAATGTTTACCGTCGACAATTATATCCATGATTACTTTTAAATAATAGCTCGGGTCTCAAAAATCTCTCTTTTCTTATTCTACAACCCTACTGCGTCTTAGTCTGTGATATATTAGATATCTGCGGGTTATTTATCTAGTATATCTAGCTAGTCTGTGGTTAATCCGAAACTTCGAAGTGTCGATGTGTAGCGATTTTGTTACTATTTATTATAAAAGAAAGGAAACAAAATAGTATTTAATATAAACAAGTTATTTATCTTTCCAAATTAAAATGGCAGAAACAATGAGACAAACTGTTGCCAACATTTTGAAGAGTATTGAAAGGTATGTTGGTCTAACCTTAAAACCATCTCGTAAATATTATAATTTTGTTGAAATTAAGATATTGGTGAAGTTAAGAATTAAAGCGTATAATAAAAATTGTGTTTTATATCTGAAATAGTTAAATAATTTACTAGACACTGTGTTACGGTTGGTGGACGAGTTTCTCCATAAGGATTATGATATATCTATATGGTTTTAATATTTCTAAGAATTGAATCGGATGAATTAAATAAATAGGTTGAATATATTTAAATTTAAAGGGGTGCTTGTAGGCTTACCCTACCCCGAGACCAAATCCATTCGATGCAAGGAAAGATAGAGTATGTTAGTGTTTGCTGAGTTATGCACTTTGCAGCTTATTTTTATTACTGTAGTTGCCATATTTTTCTTTTTTCTTAAAAATGGTGTGTCGCCGAGATGATTGGATGAACAATAAATTTTAATTGTCTGTTAAGCAGATGATTTAGTTTATCATAGTTTTAAATAATTAATTATATTAAAAGTGAGTGCAACGCCTACTGTTTTTAGAGAAAACCATATAGTATTGGTGATGTCTATCTGTCTAGGGGTCCCTGGTTCAAGTCTTGACAACTTTGTAACTATATTTAAATTATAATTTGTGAGTCCTTGTGGTTTGTAAATTTTTTATCTGTATATGTCCTGCTGTCTGTAAAACATGGAAAATCAGGTTTGTGAATGCTTATCTATTTCTAAAATTTATTTATTTTCATGTAATATATATATAATACATATGTATTGATTTAGATGTGTCCATCTTATTTACAGATATAATCCTGCCAACCTACAAACTTTAGAGCGATATGTGGAAATGCAATCAAGAGAAAACACATATGACTTGGAAGCTAATTTAGCAGTTTTGAAACTATATCAATTCAATCCCGAGAAGTTTAATCCAGATATTACTTGCCAGATTCTTCTAAAGGCTTTGACAAACTTTCCGCATACTGATTTTACTTTATGCAAATGTCTGCTTCTAGAATCTGTGGTAAGTAAGGGTCTAATCAATAAGATGAAGTATACATAGTTCACACTGTAATAAATTTTGTCTTATATTTTATATTTATATAAATTGGTGTCTCTTCTTGTCAAATAGCAATTGCTAAGCTATGTCGGAGACATTCAGATGGATATAAACCAGATGTTGATTTGAGTTGAAATCCTGCATCCTCTGATTTTTTAAAAAAGTTATGTCCATTTTTAAGTTAATTATCACTAATTATCTCTTAAGTTAAGGAAAACTGCACATACTCAGATGTTCTCCATATTGTTCACAAATTTGTATAAAATGTGCTACTATGCACTGGACCAGTGTGGTGGACTATGGCCTTTACCTCTCACATTGTAAAAGGAGACTTGAACCCAGCAGTGGGACAGTTATGGGTAGTAATGATCAAGACAACGCCAGGTAGTTCCGTGACTCATTGCATTAGCCATATTACAATAAACTAACCAGAATCATATTTAATTAGTGCCACTGATACTCATAATTTTGTAATATATTGTAACCTAAGCACAAATAATTTAAATTCCAGCCCTGGTTAGCAGTCCTAACTACATGAAGCAATAATTTTATTATTCTTGTTGTTCCAGGTGGAAAATGAAACAATTTCACAAATTAAATACCTGGCTGACATTTTAGAGCAATGTGATTTTGCTCAGTTCTGGAATAGAGTGCACCAAATGCCAGAATTGTGCAATCGCATTGTGAGCTTCCATGATTCAATCCGAAAGTTTGTGTGTCATGTTGTCGGAATTACATTCCAGACTATCGACAAAAACAATCTAGCAAATTTGTTGGGTGGTATTGATGGTATGTATTTGTGATCACCGTCTAAACCATTCGATCACATCTGTAGAGAAGTTACTTGACTATAACACTCTTTGTTGCTATATGATTATAATTTGCTATTATTGATTGATTCACTACTGATTGATATCTTGAAATTATACAAATTGGTATGGTAAAATTATACATTTAACCTGATTGATAGATTAATGATAGAGATATATGATTGGAGTCAGCAAAGGCGTTTACAAAACGTTTTCTAATATACTATTGAAATACTAAAGACAAAAGTCAAATGCCAGGCTCAGAACTTAGCAAAAGTAGATTTGTTTATGAGGGTTTCAAAGCAGAATACAATGTATTCACTTACAATTCTGTAAATTTTACTCACATTAAAATCATTAAATTTACAGATGTTACTCTGAACTACTGGGTTAAGAAATACGGATGGAGGGACGACGGTGATTTAATTTTCATTGCCAATCAGGATGAAAATATTAAGACAAAAAATATTACTGAAAAAATTGAGTTTGATCACCTGGCTCCACTGATGACTTTATTGTAAATCTTGAAGAAGATTATTTTGTCATTAAACATACTATATTTGTAATATTGGTGTGTTTTACTTATGTTGCTACCTGTTTCATTAAGCCAAATACGTAAATCATTATACATTTAATTTACTTGTTTCTACTATGAATATATTTAATGTAATATGTTAGTAAGTACAAAGAGCTTTTTTTATATAACCACCAATGATCCACTAAACGTCCTCAGTATTGTAATACTGAGGATATAATCAAATTTGAATTTTTGTTCGTGTTAATTTCATATTAATTTTATTGTGCACCAAAACTAAATTTCTATATCGCCTACTTGGTGGGGTATACCTCTGGTAAATTACCATCTCGATTCGTCGTGAATTGTTATTAGCAAAATTATATCGTAACCAATAAATGATTATACACAAGATCCAATTACAAAAAAGTATACATACACAATACTATGAGGTCTCACGGTGGAATAGAATGGATCGAGTATATTTCCATCCTTGATTTTCCTATTATTCAAGAAACTAAAGTGAAGTATTTGGGAATACAAACAATATTTTTCTATTACATCGTAAGAATTAAAGTACTGTTTATGAATATGGGGGTGTCTTTCATGAAGGTTACGCATATATAAGGCTCTATGTGGATCACAGCGAATTTAATAAATTATAGAATAAAGTTTTGAATTTTCGGACGTTTTTCGTATTATATAATTATTTGTTAACTTTAAAGTCACTTAATGGAAAATACTTATACAGTTCTTAGATTGTCTTTTAATCATTCGAGACATTAATATCTTCGATTATTTACTGACGTAAGCAAAGGTGCAACCAACTTTTGGCTGGAAGTTTGCAACGGGATTTTAAATAAGATTTTTTTGGACGATGTGCTTATTTCCCGACCAACAATAAACACAAATAATTCGGATAACTATCACCAGTCTCACACCTATTCAATACACTATGGCAGGGGTTCCCAATCTTTTTCAGCTCGCAGCGCAGTTTGTAGTTTAGTATTTTGTTACGGCGTCCACAAGTTAGCTATTAAATTTGTAAAAGAAAAAGTCCAAAGATATCGGTACCTAATTGTTACAAATTTAAAATCTCGTGTCATTTTGGTCGAAAAGGAGTTTTACGGCGCTCCTCTTTACTTTCTACGGCACACCAGGTCTCCGTGGCGCATAGTTTGGGAGCCTCTGCACTAGATCTAGACAGATCAGACGCATTGAATATAGAGAAGGTATTAGATCGCTTTTTTATGTAAAGCTAATTTAACAGGTAATTGTAGTATTTCTATAACACACCTGCATAGGAATAGTAAGATCTCTACCTTGATTTGCGGATGAAATGGACAAAAATGAAACATGTCCCGGTGCAAATAAGCGGTCACATACATAATTGGTTTGCTTTGGCTGCAAATCGTGTACAAGCCCCCGCGTTTTATAGGCAGTTTCTCTATTAACTATACTACAGAGATAATGCAGACTAAAGAGTCGTTTTAGGAATAATAAAATGTCTACATTTTTGTTTCAGGGTATCAATTTCAATCGATAACTTTTTTGCACCTCTATTTGAAATTTATTAAAGCATGAAATTTAGTTTTATTAAACAAAGCAATTATGTGAAATAATGGCGGTGAATAATAGTGATCACAGCAGCGTGAACGGTATTTGGTAAGTGATGAATATAAATAAATTATTGATGTTTAATTTAAACCATGAATAGTCTAATTAAAGTTTCTTTAAATAAGAAATGCTTGAATTAAAAGACAATTTAAATAATATTATTTCCTTTAACAACATTTGCACACATCAATTAACTTTACAAAATTCACAGCCCACTTATGACTACAATCTTTCATCCATCCTACAAAGTACAGTTTTTTTAGCTTTTTATCATTTTTATTTTGATAACAAAATCGAGTAACAACATCTTTTTAAAAATAATTTCGTATAAAAGAAATATAAAATGTAACTCAAAGTACAATATAACAAGCTTGTGGTTTGGTCATATTTAGGCTTTCTTTCCGTGGCTGAAACCGTGTTCCTTGCCACCAGTGTGACCCGTTTTCTTGCTGTGATCGTGATGGTGAGCGTGATGTTCTTCGTGTCCATGATGCGCTTTGTGTCCTTTGTGGTCCTCGTCGTAGTGCCCTTTGTCGTGATGGCCTTTCTTGCCATGATGCTTTTCGTGATGACCCTTTTCGTGGTGACCTCCTTTCTTGTGGTGACCTTCCTTTTTGTCGTGATGACCATGGAAGTCTCCGTGTTTGTGATGGTGGCCACCCTTGTGGAAGTCGTCGTAAAACTTGTGCTCCTTGTGGTATTCGTCTTTGTGAGACTTATGGTGGAAACCCGTAGTCTTAGAACCTTTTTTGTGACCTTTCTTGTGTCCGAACTTTCCGCCTTTGTGCCCGTGCCCAGCTTCATGATGTTCGCCATGGTGGTCATGCTCATCATGGTGTTTTTTCTTATGGCCGCCGTGTTCATCGTGGTGGCCTTCATGGTGGTGCTTCTCGTGGTGTCCGTGTTCACCTTTGTCATGATGATGGTGTGATTTATACCCTTTATCCCCCTTTTCTTCATTATCCTTTTGATGATGTTCGTGGTGTTCGTGACCGCCACCGGCTTCTTGTTTGCTGTCTTTGGCCTTTTGATGTTCCGTTCCTTGCGGTACTTGATCTATTTTTTTGTTATCTTTGGCTTTTTTGTGTTCTGTTCCTTGGGGGACTTGGTCTATTTTTTTGGTATTTTTCGCTTTTTTGGTTTCTGTTCCTTGAGGTAGCTGATCCACTTTTTTGCTATCTTTCGCTTTCTTTTTGTTTTCCGTTCCTTGAGGTACTTGGTCTACCTTTTTGCTATTTTTCGCTTTTTTGAGTTCTGTTCCTTCAGGTACTTGATCTACTTTTTTGCTTTCTTTAGCTTTCTTGTTTTCAGTTCCTTGGGATACTTGCTCTATTTTTTTACTAGCTACAGGTTGAACGTCTAGTTCTTTACTTGGTTCTGGTTTTACATCTGCAGCAGGTACTGCAGTTTCCACAACGATTTCTTTTTGATCATTGTCTTGTTCAGCTATATTTCTAGCTGTTACAAAAATAAGTGCCCATGCTAGAAGCACTCCTAGAAATAGTCGCCTCATTCTTCTGTAATAAAATAAATAGTTTGTTAATATAAAATATTCATGATATTGTTAACTTACGGTTTGTAGCTTACATCACATAAAGTAAATCAATACTTACTAAGAAGCGGTATTCAAGCAGAGAGTTAAAGTCGTTCTGACACAAGAGTTTCCGAACTTTGAATTTATAGATAACAATACTTTCATCTGTTGTCGATTACAAAGTGATATTTAGCAATCATATTGCCGCAGGTTTCTGGGCGAATGATTATGTCGACTACTATGACAACATCATTTTACGGTTTATTACAATTAGTTCTGTCGAGAACCTTAATACATTGTCTGTTTTAATAATGAATACTAATTATAATTTTTTTTAAAGTCAACCATGTATAATCAATATTTGATCAATATTTCGTTGCAACATAGACGGAGAAGATATAAATAGTTAAAAATTTACATACTAAAAGTATTAATAGACATAATAGAATGAAATATTTATTTACAAAGAGGTATTGCGGGTAAAAAAATAATAAATAATATGTTACGAAAAACTGTGTCAGTGCTTGCCGTGTTCGAATCCCCAGTGTTTGTGGTCTTCATGACCGCCTTTCTTGCCATGATCATGATGATGATGATGGTGCTCATCATGGCCACCATGTCCCTTGTGACCCTTATGATGTTCATCGTGATGATGCTTATCGTGGTGTCCCTTCTTTCCATGATGATGTTCGTGATGGCCGGAGTGATGCTTATGACCCTTCTTATGATGGCCACTGTGATCCTCATGATGTCCGTGATGATGCCCATGCTTGTGATGTTTTCCTTCTTTGTGGTCGTCATCGTAGAAGTCGTGGTCTTTATGATATTCGTCCTTGTGGTACTTTTTGTGGTAACCTGTTGTCTCTTCTCCTTTGGCGTGATGTTTTTTGTGATGATGCTTGCCTCCTTTGTGATGATGTCCGTGCTTGTGGTGGTGTCCTTCATGATCATGTTCGTCGTGATGTTTCTTATGGTGGCCACCGTGTTCGTGGTGATGTCCCTCGTGATGATGTTTGCCATGTTCTCCGTGTTCACCCTTATGATGATGGTGATGTCCTTTGTGACCCTTGTGTTCCTTGTGACCATGTTCATGGTGGTGGCCTCCATGATGCTCCTTGCCGCCGCCCTCTGCATGTTCATGGCCTTTGTCATTGGTGGCTGCTGCAACTAGGTCTGTTTCTTGCTGTCCTATTTCGCGGCAAGAACAGACAACTAAAAAACATCCCAAACTTAACAAGACGCCTAGCGTCTTCATTGTGGTGTTTGTCTTGACAACTTCAAGTTTTTAGTTTGAATTCTTTAACTGTACTGACTTAACCACATTCTCTATCAGCATTTATATCAATCATTAAAGTAGCTGATTGCAGTTAGTGAAAATGCAGGCAAGGACGCCAAAGCCGCCGTTACGCCTGCAGTCTTTTTATTAAGTTACGAAATGTTTAAAAAATAAACAGATAATTTGTATTTAATATTTTATAACTTTATGTGTATTATTCAATTTGCTTAATGATTTTATGTAATTTTGCACAGATATGTGTATAATAATCATTCTCCGGGATGAGCTAGTGAGACAGTGAGTACAAGGTTCTGACAATGCGCTTACTTGAGATGTCTTGCCAGTTTTTTCCATACGCGCGGTGTGACTGGCGAAGGTTTTCTCCAAGACCACATTATCTGCCTCATCTTTTATATATCCTATATCATGAGGCTGCAAGCAAGACACTAGTATAAGTCTATGCCAATGGCCGCATTTTCTGTTACGTGTAGGAAAGGCCGTAACTTATCCTTACTTGACTACACGTGCGAATGTCACTATTTGCAAGTAATGCTAGTATAGTTCAAGAAGAATGCAAGGGTGAGAATGGTATAAAGACCGCTTTGATTTAATTTTATCATTCTTATGATTATGAGTGGTGTAGTCCACTTACGAGCTAGTGGTACGCTCGCTCTTTTGTCAGCAACTTACATAAAACGCGTTTTGTTTCGTTTTGATATGTTATGAATGTGTGTACAATGTATGGTGTAAAAGATTTGATTGAAATAATATATAATAATAAGAACATATTGATGCGCTGATTTCTTTTTCTTATTTAAATATAATCGCATATATGTATCTGCGTAGCATACAGGTACACATATCAACACATCTTGTGAATATCTGAATAGTATTTTAAAGTCGAGATTAGTGCAGGTGAGTACCTATAATTATTAGGGTTTTAGTCCGATATCAGAAACATGTTTGGCGGTTATCTTGTAGCATACCTTATATAGCCATAGGAATAATGTCGTAGAGGTTAATTGTAATAGAATAAGATAGAATTTCAATAAATATAGTATTTTTTCATGTGTGACCTTCTCATATACATTCATGTGTGCACTTAATCTCAACTAATAACTCATTTATAAATAAAATGATAAATGCATTTTTATGATCCGTAATTAAACCTACAAAATGTTTGTAGTATGAAGGTAAGGAACCTCCATCTGACAGTAAAATCTTCTTCCCTGTTCATCAGGTTTAGTATCACCCCGTGTTATTTTAATGCTATGCTTGCATGGTGATAATTGCTTTTAAATTTTCAAGAATACTGGCTTCGTCTCGCTAGATGAGCATTTATATTAACTATTTAGGTATTTGATTGCAGTTAGAGAAAATACTGGCAAGGACGTCGCGCTTAGTGTCAGTATAATGTCTGCAATATATTACCAAATATTAACGTTCAGCATTCCAGTTTCTGGCAAATTTGAGAAACTATAAGTCTGTTAAATATTTAACAATGTTAGTGCTTACAGTCTACAGGATATTTTTACGGCATTAGCCGACAAATTATTACGTTTGCTAGGTAATTGGTAATAAAATACACTTATGTATGACTATAGTGACTATAGACTATATTGTGTTAGTTGTTTAGTGGGCAGTAGTACAAATAATTGGGGAGATATTTTAAAATGTTTATAACAATTAACAATATTTTATGCCGATATTTCAATGGTTGAACTGCAAAACAGTTGGTTTGAAGCGTTTTTGTGGTGTCAACAATATGACAAAACAAACTCCACAATCTTGTTTTTTGCTTGAATTATCTACTTATAGTAGTTATATAAGTGGGTAAGTTGTTGTTTTGTCAGCCAGAAGAGACCTCAGCTGCGGTTGGCGAATGCCACTGTTACAAGATAATATTTCTTGCATTGTATCTATTATTGATGCTTATAGATTTTCCGGTATATAATATAGAATAGCAGCTTTTGTCAGGCATTTATTTTGCTAGAGTCGGTAGTGTTAAATCTATTTAAAGATTAATATCAGAATTCATTTCTTGTTCTCCACCTACTAATTAATTTATGGAACGTTAAAAAATCCAATAACATTTAATTAAAGAATCTGGATTGATGGGAACCACCCATAGAAGTTGGATAGTCTCATGTTTCGCCTATCCTTGGTACCTGCCTACCTATTTTCTTTTGTTGCCTCACATAACTATGGCCTAAAAATTCGATTTACCTACAAATGTTACTTTTTTAAATGGCTAAAATAGTTTTTTTAAATAAGAAAATCAATTTATAAGTTAAAAAACAAACCTGTTAAAGAATGCAGTTAAGTTACAAACTTGGTGCTACGTTTCGTTGCGGTTCAATTCAATTTCGCTGTCAAGGCTATGAGCTTGTTGCACAGAAAATTGGGAGCAGAGCGATAAACGTAAATTTGTTTTTTTTTTCGTTGTACATATTTTATACTGATATTTAAATTGTGCCAAACTTATGTCATTATATTAGTTAGCACAAAGAATATTTAAGTAATAACTAATAAATAACCCCAAAAGGATTGTAATTTTCTATTTTCATATAATATATAAATTGGTATATAGTTAAAGTCATTAAGATATTAAAATTCATACATGCAGTGAATTCTGAAGACCGGAGGTGATAGTTCAATTTTTCATCGATTTCAAGGAACCCTAATAACATGTACTTTATCCGGGAGCATCCGAGTGTCTTCGCCAAGATTAACGATGCGATTTTTCTCAAAGAGATTCGTTGTATCAACAATCTCTCGCAGCGTAGATGGTTTTTCATGGTACAGTGTCATTAGATAATTTATTTACACTAAGCTTAATTTGTGTAGGTCTTATGCTTTAGATTTTATAAATATCTAAAATACGATGACCTTATCACCGATTTAACCACTCACCTAACCTCAAGGTCCTAGAAAGCTGAATTTTGGTACAAAAATTAAGATTTACAATATAATTATATAAATAACATAAAGATTTGGAAATCTGTAATACCTCTTATAGTGGCTGCATATATCTCATGTCTTCTATTATATAAAATGTTTATGTATGAATGTTTGACTGTATGTCCTTTATA
The DNA here is from genome assembly GCA_018251375.1 of Calpodes ethlius. Lineage (NCBI taxonomy): Eukaryota > Metazoa > Arthropoda > Insecta > Lepidoptera > Hesperiidae > Calpodes > Calpodes ethlius. The sequence continues at coordinate 11,775 of DWPA01003297.1, forward strand.
GAATCGTAAACGATACATTTAATCATGTGATGATCTTTAGCACAGTTGTTGTGTATGAGCCCACGAAGGTTTCTAAGTTGGTACGACCAATTTTCGACAGGTAGCGCCACTTTCATATTGGCGTACCAACGCGCGCAGGGTTCAGCTAGTATATAATATAATCTTTAGAATACTTTCTGAAAATCAGATAGCTGATAGTTGGTATCCCGATTGGGATTTGCAAGACGAACTTGCTTATTATAAGACAAATTAATTTATATGAGAAACACATTTTAAAAAACACAGTAATATTAAATCTGATGTAGGATATAGAGGGGAAAATGCGTGTCCAATATGTTAATCAATGGTCCAAGCGATAAAGGTAAGGTCGTTAAATAATTGTAGAACAAGATAATAGGTGAGACTGTTCATTCTAATATATGATCATATAATTTCTTACTGGATAGGTAGGTGTATCAACTCGTATATTTTACGTCATTTGGATTATATGATTCTTCCTACAAAATAATATGAGATTATTTGCATACTAAATAGAAATTTCATTTTATAGTATTTTTTTAATTTCTTAGAGACTTTATCAAGTCAAACAAGTTTTTAAGTTAAATGTCTAGGAACATATTGTGAACGTGGCATAAAATTATTTCTGTTAGTGCACAGTATAATATTCTGTAACACTAATAAAAAGAAAATTAAGTTAAGAAAAATAAGCTATATATATTTTTATGTATGTCGGCTCGGGCTAGCTGATGGTATACATATCAACTTCAATGTGTATATGTACTACCTAATTCTATACCTAATATCCTTTGACCCTTAGATCCACCGCCAGAGGCGGCTCTCGGATCTTGGATTATTAGCAATGAGATTCAGACAGTTTTGGGGTTTTATTATTTTAGTCTGGACGTCAATGATAAGTAAAAACTGAATTCGTCTAATGCATATATGCAAACGCAAATGTAACAGTCGTACTGAAATCAAGACATTCCAAAAGAATATCATGTAATTTTTTTGGCACTTGTCACAATTTCCAGTTAAACCTAATTTTTGCGAAAAAATTTTGTTCAATTTAAAACTTTTTCTTTGCGTATTGGTCATTATTTCACTTGTACATTTGAGGGCAGAATATGGCCAAGTATTTAAGTGTAGCTAAGATTTGTACACAAAATATGTTCACAAATATTACGATACAATCTTTCACTGTACTTTCTACGGATGACTTATATATGTATATCTATAAAAAAAATTTTTGACAACGAGTAGATATTTTTATAATCAACAGTGAAAAATGGGGTGAACTTCTGAGGGAAGAATGGACAAATATTGTAAGAAATACTTTTTTAGCGTCCAGTACTAGAAATAAAATTATTTAATTTCAGTCAGCTTCAAAAGTCCGGGGGCTTATTCTATCGCGCAATAATTCTCCGAAATAGCCAAGACATACTATTTTTATGTAATATATATTTTTCAGAGTTAAAGCCAATAAGTTATGGAGTAACTTTTCGAAATTCACTATAAGAAAATCTATTTGCGGTGGAGTATAATAATAATAATGTTTTACAATTTTTAATCCGTTTGTCGGTTGCTGTTAGGATATTGGAAAATATTTTTATCAATAATGCATTGGCAATACCAAGGGGAAGGGAATGAGGTTAGTTTTTAAACCTACGCAAAACATTTTATGTAAAATAGTTTACGATGTCAAGCGTTCAAAATGCTATCACTGTCTAAAAGTTATCAAATCTCATAAAGAGCTTTCCCATAACTCTATAAGGTCTGACATTATAAACTTGTTATAAAAGTATAGTTTGACTATTTCGTACAACAATTTCAAGACATAAACTGAGAATATTTCTTTGAGCTAGGTATATAGGATGTATGTAGGAGTTAAGCTCGTGAATATTCATTGAAACAGTGGTGATTATTTTGCAGTATGTTACTATAAATGTGGTGGTTAGTGAGTTAGTGAATGGTGCTCTGTAGATGATTATTTAATAAGTACGGTGATCTATAGACAGTAGATGATGTGCTGTGTAGGTATGTTTAATAATGGTATGATCTATGCTGTCACTAAACGGTTTAGTCGATTCATAATAGTTGTGAAATTATAATGACCGACTGGCAATATGTACAAAGCTTCTATAAAAGATAAAATACGGATATAAATAGAAATTTAGATCACTGAAAAACTATGAGTTAGCGTTCCATCGAATGGCAATGTTGGTCCTTAAAGTGAAGTCTATTGAATGAACTTATTTATATTTTGTAACAAATTGTGCCCGCGAGCTCGTCCGCGTGGAATTTAATAAAAAGTATATTACTTTATTTTGTTTAGTGGCCTAAGTTACTCGTTATTATATCAGCTACCTGCCAATAAAAGTTCCGTCAAAATCGCTCCAGCCATTCCAGAGAAGAGCCAGAAAAATTGTAAAAAAAATATTTTGTTGTATGTATCTATCTATGTAACGTAAATATACGTAGTATATTCATGTGCTTTTAGT
>DWPA01003298.1:0-14269 GCA_018251375.1 Calpodes ethlius
TTAATATAATTGAAGTTCACATAGAGAACAAAACAATGCAAAACAAAATGTACCTTTTATCCTTAAAAATATTTATTATTTATTTGTAAACCCCCCCCCCTCTCCTCCGCATCGGGCGAAAAAAACCCAATTAACACTCAGTAGAAGCTGAGTATACTCATGCAAACATATATGTTACATAGACAAACATTAATAACTGTCAATATGAAGTAACCTTTTGACAATATGAATAACGGTCAAATTTCAAACTTAGAACGCGCCTCTTGTACCTACATTTCATTTGAATTTGGAAGATACATCCTTACCATTCATGGTTGCAACTTATTACTTGATCAATACAGATCACATCTGTGCAAGTAATTGAAAAATCCGAGAGGGACATTCAGCCAAACAGCCCATTGACCACTTAATCCATATCAAATTAGATACGTTCGGGGAAAACTGATTGAAACATTCAACTGTTTCGTGGCCCAATGTTTGCGCTACGAATTCCGCGATACGAAAGAGATAATAGTATTGACGTTCCGAACAATGTAGTTTACCAATATCAGCGAAGTAATTATAACAATAGATGACTTTTAGCAGACACGCAAACAAATAACGAAAGCGTTTCAAGTGATCGATGTAGCAAATGCGTGTCAATAGCATCAGGGTTACAATGAAATTTTAGTAGATTGGAACATTTACTAGAGTAAACCCTATAGTAACGGGATTAGAATGAAATAAAGTGGAACGAGGTATTCCCTAGAGCTACCCAATGCTTTTTACTACGGGACTAAGGGTACAGAGGGCTATGAACTCTTAAATTCATCCAATTTAAGACCTCCACGCAATTATTCTGCTCTACTACTTTTCTGAATAGGTCAATGAGACAAATATTTTTTTTGTCCCTGGCATTGGCAATCTTTCCTCGAAATAGAGCTACAGAGTATCATCCAGGCTTTCTCCGTATTGTTAAAATGCTACAATACGCTGTTAACTACTTATAGACACTTAAACTTAATTTTTTACCCTTTTACTTTCATATTTTAAAAGATTTATAATCCTCGGTCTCTGGTTTTCATTTTTTAATCCAGAAATCCATCTTGTTATCTCTATTCACCTGCTTATCCACTTGTCGCACTCAATACTCGACTAGTTAATTGCAAATGCCCATTTCTTTTTCTGTCCCACCATTAATCCACAACAAACGACTGTGACTGGTGAATTTCGCTTTGATGTGACAAATGACATTGCCTCTAGTGAAATCGCAGAATTTCAATTTAGAACGCGTAGATAGTACACTTCTAATGCCTGCTTCATACGAATAGTATCTTCTCTAACGTGTAATTATAAAATGATAAACATTACTAGGACCATTAATGCTGCCGATAACCCAAAATTAAAATTTATGTGTTAAGATAAAATACTTTAAATGTTCAAAATTTTATGTAAAAGGGTCTTTCTTTTTATTTTAGTAATTAACTCTCGTTTTTTCGTCTTTCGTCTTGGTGCATAGGACAAAATTCTCGGAAAGGAGTCAGTAAGTACGTTTTTAATAAAAACTTTTTATTAATACTAAGGTCTGCTTAGTCTTCAGGGATATAAAGCAATAATTGGGGCAAAAAATAATTATAATTGGTAAATTTATTATTACTTCTCACAATTTTTAGTGCTCAAATGTAAGACAACAAAAGGACTGCCTAGCGCTACTAGTAAATTACAATTCACTTAGAATATACCATTGTTAATAAGGTGTCATAATCAAATTGGTTACAGTTAAAACTATTTCCATATCAATTAAAATAAATAGCCTACTTAGACAATAGTTTCCAAGTTTGGAGAGAGCGAATGAAAGCAATCGTCCTTGGCACGTAAAATATATTATAAACAATTGTTTCAAGTTACGTAGCAATAGCATAGGTTAGGCAAGTCTCCTACATTACTGTATCTACTTTCAATTTCATTAAAGGTTATCCTTCCTGTTTCATTTTGCTTATTTTTATTTTGATCTTTGACATATTTCTGTTTGAGAATAAGCTAACTGCCCATCATATTATAAACATTCGTGATTATTTTATTTTTGAAATACTGTCACGTACATTTTTCAATTAGCATGTCCAAACACGGTAACTTTTACGTGATTAAAATATTCACTTTCTTTCCTATTTTCTCTAACTGTAGACAGACGAAACTCAACCCCAAAAGAATGTCTGGAAGAAATCGGTATACCGATAAGATATAAAAAGATACTTAGATAAGATACTGGTAATGTTCTTATTTCACGTCCATCACGATGCCATGATTGATTGAAGTTTTTAAGTCTGAAGTCTAGACTATTTATATAAGTGTCTATATTTAGTATTTACTCTGTAACTTTAGTATTTACTAAAACTTACTAAAAATCAGTCTACTTTTTTCTTTTAACATCAACAACCGTTATATGAGGTAACGTTTTATCCTTTACATAATATTTGTGGAATGTATTAGAGCATTTACGATTGTGATGTCTTAGTATTAGTTATCGTTCACGGGTTTATTGTTGTGATAAATTAGGTAAGTATTATTTTATTGCGTGAGATAAATTTTATCATGATACATTGATGACATGTAATTTGTTATCCGCGTAATTATTAACGTCGTTAATATCGCGAGACTTAAAAAAATAATATCTCGATCGATTATAACCAAACTGTAATTGTGCTTAGAATAACACCGCTCCAGAAATACGAATTAGGGCTGTAATTTTTTTATAACTTATAAATAAAAATATAAAATAAAATTAAAAGTACCTACAAGTCATTGAAATTATATTTTTTCTTATCTTTGTAAATTTAATAGCTAATGAAACAATTTTACTAGTTGTAAAGTGTGCAAATAATCGCCAAGTTACTTTTATGGGTTTGAAATCACCTGAAGTAACTTCGAGATGTTTTACCAACATTTTCTACGTGTTACTACTTATTGTTAATCCAAGGACTTTACTGCGTAACTATGAACGTTTGATCAACTATGAACGTATTAAATTACATTAAATATACAGTAATTGTAATAAAACACGCTTTCTCAATTTTAATTAAACCCATGTCTATACGATTATGGCTCATTATCATCATTAGTTTAGCAACTAATACACACAAAAGTAAAACCCTTAAGTAACTCAATTTAAACACAACGATCTTTATGTTAGTAACTACCCCAAGAAGATAAGCGCGCATACCGTACTGATAAGTGCGTAACGAAATAAGTTATTTTTCCTCGAGAATCAATTCAGGAAATTAGAACAGCTATCGTGTTATTTATGAAGTAAGATACGACTTTATTACTCTCAATAACATTGCAAGGATTTATTTTACAGTTACTCATAATTTTAATGTTAGAGCCACATTTTACAACGACCGTTACGACGTGAATGAGATTTTTATGTTTTGAATGGAATAGGATCATGACCTCTGCGAACGATGACGAAACTAGTTGACTGTGGGAATCATTTGGCAAAATAACAGTTTCACAAAGTTAAACTCCAACCACAACATGCATAGTTGCGATACAATTGCAAAACAAACAGAAGAACTTCAGGTAGACGACTGACCGACACTAGTAGTCTAATAATAATAGTAGCTTTGGCCTGATCCCAACTGGTTGGATAGAACTGTGTAGAAAAAAAGAAATTAACCGCTGAATGTCGTTTAGAGTTACAGTCCTTAATCAATTATAACTCAGGAACAGAATGACACCCAGCTTACAATGTATTTAAAAGCATTTTTAGCTCACCCCATTCGTCATTCGACGGTCTCACACATTAAAAATACAAGTTTATAAAGTGACAACCCTATGTTTAGTACAAGTTACATATTCCGTGACTCGAAAGGTGGTGATGGAAACTAATAAGAATTGCTTTCGCGAGCAACGAACACGGCTTTCGAAGTTTCGACTCATTTCTTTTAATCCTTACATCGATGATTGATCGACGACCACTCTCTCTTAAAATAAATTCGCATCATGAACAAAGAACAGCAAATAATCAGAACGCACCATTTTTGCATTAAAAATTAGAAACCAGTCAACCTTGGCTCGCACTTCCACAGTCACACGGATATTCCAAACGTAAAATGTAACTTACCGATTTGATATAGTTCTCAATCCGGGTCGTCTGCAGAACACCAAGAGAGAGAGCGAGTTAGCAGCCGTGGAGACGAGGAAAAGCGTGAGGAGTATCACCTCCTCGATCAGTCGATCTTTCAGTTCCATCCCCTCTGACATCAACGTTCGTCCAGGAGACAAGAGAGCCGACTGTTCCATAGAGTCATCACTTCCACAAAAACAAACACTGCACGATCTAACACTCAGTTCGTTAGTTAAGTCGCGTAAAGTTTTGAGAACACGCTGGAATTTATCGCAGCGTCTTTCTCGCGTGGCTGTCGGATGACAACTGACTCGACCGACTGGGTAAATCGAGTTTGCCGTTGCCGGCGAAACGCGTGGCGCGGTCATCCCCACCTAAAGGAATTAAACAAACTTCTTTCTTTGAACCTGATATGTATACATGTATGAAGCCGTCGCTATGCAACGTTCGAGTAGTTTTGTTTTGGACCAGTATTTCAATCCCGGTTCGGCAGGAATCTGTGGCAATTATTCATGTATTGGTACCGGCTGCAAATGTGGGAATGATGCACGATGTGACGGTGTTTTTGGCAATAGCTGCGACATTGAACAGTAAATATCAACAGGTAGGCATTCGATGCCGAATTTCGTCCAAATACTTGATTTTTTTTTTAATATAATCACAGTGAATGAAGGAAATAAATCTGAATAAACTATTGATTTCTAGCTGCAATTCTTATTCAACTTTAAGTGTAGGTATAAGTAAATAAATTATTTTCAATTAAATATATGTTCTACATCTGACGAATGATTACTAAAATTTAAATTTCAATGTATGCATGTACTCGTATATACGATATATTGGCCTTTGTCTATCTTTATATTGTAAGAGGTGACTTAACTAAATTCCATAGGCGATTTTAGGTTTTTATTTAGTTCGAAATATAGTGCATATTTTATTTTAGTATTATGGGAAATATTTAACCTATATAAATATGGAGCACTCCTAAACAACGCGACCATGAATTTAAATGAACCTCTTGTATTGGGAATACTTGACTTATTTATTTTATTTAATGACGGATTTATGTAAACAACAATAGCCTTATGATAATTATGTAGATATAGATGGTAAGTAAAAACAGATCCGTGTACGTTTGAAGATTGTTAAGCCGATAGCGTGACAATTTTTTCTAAACAAAATTAAGTGGAACAGTGCGGCAGCCTTCCAAAATTACCTCCTTCGGTTTTTAAACAAGGCTCAAGGATCATGCCCCGTAGTGGATGTCTAATAGAATGTAGTCACCGCTCCAGGTCGAATTATTTATACAAATGGACGGCAATAGCTACAAAACGTCAGAATTGTCATCGCTAATTGACTTAAAAACCAATACTCCGAAAGATTGGCTTTGACCCAGAATATATTTTAGGTCATTCACACCTGGGTTATGAAGTTCATCTTAATGGCCAAATCTGTTGGCATTGCTAATTGGTAACAACATTATTTAAAGTTTCCATGTGGCCGTTAATAAATATTTTCAGTCGTATTCAATAATTACGGTCTGCATTTAAAGGTTCTTACATGTACTTTAATGATATCTTTATGTTTTAATACAAAACCCAATAAACAAAGGATTTTTCAAAATGATGAGTAAATTTCAATACCTAGTCGCAGAGCAAGGTGTCCTTATAAAATCTATACCTAAATCCCCTTTTCCAATAATGCAAGACAAATTGATAAAAATAAATGTCCATACTTTACACTTGTACTTATATTAGTGACAACATTTTTACACACTCGACAAGAAATAATAATGAAAAATATGGCATGTTTCAAAGACAAAAACGAATGAGATGTAAGACATGTACTTTGGTTTCCTCTTGCAAAGTAAAGTATATTCTTTACACTTTATATTGCATCCGGCTAGCCATAGAACATGTTCCACCATGCTAACCAAGTACTGCATCGCGAATCGACTAAACGAGTAGCCCATGAAACGGTCTCACTGGCAAATCACTCAGTCAGTATACCCCTCGAGCGAAGTAAGCGCTCGTGCCGCTGCATTAAAGTTCCTTTAACCCATAATCGTACCTTAGACCCAAAATATGTTATATCGATAAATAAAAAACAGTGCTTGAACCGCGAGAAAACTCTGCATCGCAAGATTTTGACTGAGAAAGTATTTACGGTATAATAATATGGTGCGACCTATCCTCACACGACAGCCTGATGATGATGAGACAAAGACAGTTTTGCGCTGTAAAACATCATGCGGCGAGGCTGCTCGATAAGTCAGTACGAATCCATAGCTAGATTCACACGTTTTAGAGACGTTATAGAGACATCTCAGTGCATAGGATTCATCCCGATTCATTCACCTATACAATTACAAAAAGTATCATCCACGCAAACAATATACAAACGTGTTTATTTATGACCGGAGATGATTCTCCCGGTGACGTCAACAAACGTTGGGATTCATGAAGATTGAAGCAAAAATATCATGTGGGGTTTTTAAATGTTACTCATTTTCTTGTGATGGGTAAAGTCATTAACATGACGTCTTTGACTTTCCCATACTGTCAATAATGAGAAAGTAAAAAATATTTTAAAATAATATCGTTAAAAAAGTGCGTGTATAATACGCTACTGGAATTAGCTCATTTACGCATTTGGAGAGCAATTTGTTTTACTGTCAGGATATCTTGTCAATAAGGGCACTTCCATTATCTGACATGACCTGACGTTATATAACTGGATTGATTATTTAATTTTATCACGAAAGCTTCAAATTTCAATTTTAATAATCTATAATGGGAACTACTACAGGCAGCATTTCTCTCGCCCGTAAGAATAATAATGACTCTAAAACTCAAACCACCATACCTTTCCCATGACTTTAAGTCCGTGACTCACACGACGATGACATCACAGTCTGTAAATGTCTGTGGAACTCGTACCTGGAAAAATAAAGGGTGAGAGACATCACCAACTGATATCAATTGTTATTATGTGCTTATGGTTAAAAAAAAATAAAAAATAGAATCACATTCCACTTTATATTTAAACGCGTAGCAACTTAGACATACTTTGTAGTTATTATGGGTTAAAAATAACTAGCAGTGCTACCATACTCTTTCTTCCGAACTTCTTCCTCAGATCAAACTTTTTATAAGAGGGTAGTAAGTAATGTTAGTTGGTTAGTTGCTATTAAGAATATCAGTTTGTTATTATTCATTAGTAAGAGGACTGTGGACATTAGGATGGTTAGTGTATGTTAATCCTGCTATTAAATATAAGTAATCGTCAGTAATTAGTTCTATTTGAAGTTGATCACGGATATGTTGCTCCCTTGAGAATAAATTATCGCCTCTTTTATAAATTTAGTCGCCAACCTAGAGCACCCTTCAAACTGGAGCACAGTTGCTACAAAGCAATACTCAGCAGAAATAGGTGGGAGTACTTTCAAAGTTACTTTCTTTTTGTTACTTTCTTTTCCCCCTTATCCATTTCAATGTATTAATACTGCTACCACCGATATCTGCTTTACCCTGAGCTTGGCCACCAGCCAAAATACTTTTAGCATTAAGCCTGCCTTTTTTACCATCTGTGTGAGACATAAAACAGCATTACTAAGTACAATGTTGTCAAAAACGGATAATAAGACACGAAAGAAAATAAATCCCGCTGGAAACATGATTTGCGATCGCAATCAGTGAGTACACTCACTATAACAAACACCAGATAATATTCTATTATCTTTGCAATTTTATTATCGGCGGTACTTCACAATGGCGATTCCACGGACAACGTTACCAAATACTAATAAATATCATTTCTAATTAATAGATATACCCTTAGTACATTTACGAATTCTGGCACGTGAACAGACAGCTTGTAAGAAGTTATTTCCACAAATTAACGTCTGCAATAAACGTAATGGTTGTGGAGAAGGAATATATGAGTTCTCTTTAGTTTATATATCTTTTACTGAAGACATTCTCTTCTTATCTTATCCTATCATTTGGATCGATACAGCAGATATTATTCTTCTATTCGATGACCTCATAACGGAAGACAAAGGAACAAGAGAAAAGCTTTGCAATCTTTTATTTCCTATAACTTTGTAGCCATTGAAATAAAATGATATCCATGACATAAAGAAATAAATTCTCATCATATAACCGTACCGTGATAGCTCGTTGCTTTAAATATTTTCTTTGAACTTAATTTTAACAATAAGTTAGCAAAAACACGTCTAATCTCATAATCATAACTCTTCTAAGGTTTTCTGAGTAAAGATAAATAATTAATAGAGAGATAAATAAAAAGAGAAAATTAGTTGCAAATGTTTAGAAAACGTAAGAGAGAACAACCTTACTCAAGGGAGAAGAAAATCAGGTATGTAAAAACTAATTTAAATATAATTTTTGGCAACTCCAACAGAACAATGGCGGTGCAAGCTAATTTGCTGTTTCAAATTTCAAAAATAACGTAAAATTTATAATGGATGACTTGTTTCACGAGCGCTGAGAAAATAATAGCATACATGATCAACCGGAACGGAAATGTATATTTTTATCACATAATGAAGACGTAACGACACAACTGTTACATATTGTAATAGTTGACCTAGCAAACTAGTTCAGCGATGTTTCAATTTCTGTAATAGTTTCGCTTGCTCTTAGTTTTCCACATCAGTTACTTCAGCCCTTACATTTTTATATACCTCTAGTAATAGCTCTTCATATTGATTAACTGTTGAAATCTTTTGTAATTTGACTGATCTCTTTGCAAATTTGATAACAGGATCACATATCAGATACAAATTATCCTTTTTAAGCGCAAACCATATTCATTTTGTAATTTCACTTTCAATACAATCGTTACAGTGGTTTCGAGATTAGTGCGTAGAACAAAGTGACACAAGATTATTATACGCCGAGATTTATCAGTATTAACAATGAAACAATAACAAGGTTACGTTTTAACATTGATTTATTATGGTTGAAGGTAATTTTTTATCGACAAAGAACATAATCCTTTTTTTTTAATTCACGTCTGTCAGGGCGTTTTCTGTGCATTACCGCTAAGTATAATTTTGACTGCACCCTTGATTGGTAGGGATTTTAGCGCTTGAGCAGCCACTACCTTTCTGTAACCTTTACGTTCGTGAGGATAAATTTACTTTTATTTATCTCAAAAAGGTCTAAAGATTAAAATACAATCCGCCTTTATGATTATGTAAGATTATAAAAAAGTATATCTTTTACGAAAAAATGAACAGTTGTTCGGCAAAGAAAGGAAAGAAAAGGGACAATTCATAGCTCAAACTGTAACGTGTATTTGGCTACAATGGTGCCATCTACTGCATGTATCAAAAGTAATAATGGATAGCTACGTTGCCCACAGAGCTGCATCATCGCCGAGGCATCATGTCTTCCCTGTACTTGATTGCGGTAGATCACCCTTTACCAAAATGGAACACTATTAACAGATTTACACAGATGTACTTACAAATTTATACAAGTCTGGTTCCTTTAATCCAAACATAGATCCATTTGAATAAAGTAAAACTTTATCTATTGCAGTTTTTGTTAAAGTAATTAATATCTTTATAAGTGTATAAAAAGTGGCGCAAAACAATCCATAATTACAACTTTATACTCATTATTTATAATTATAATTACACAATTATTATCTTCCATTTTATACCAAGACATTCATGATCATGTAAAGTTTTATATTATCCAAATTTATTCAATTGCTAACGTGTGATAAGTCCTGTATAACTAGACAGAAATTAATTCCAAAATTTATGTTCTGACATTTAAATTGACTTTAAGAATGAATTCTATGAATGATGTCTATGATTACGTAATGTGTTTAATATCCTTTCTAAGAAAAACATATGTTAATTTCTCTATATAATTCCTATCGATGGGCATTAGTAATTGAAGTGATACTTACTTTTTTAATTGTAAACTTATGTGAGCGCATGGCCTTCAGTGTGAGTTTGGTGATGCAATAAATAAATACATAACTAAATAAATTAATAAAAAATATATAAAAAAGTACATAAGTAAACCTACTCGCATTGAAATCTCCAAAAAATACAAAAGTTATATAATGAATCAGTTCCATTATCCAAAATCCAAAGCTTCCATATCGCACTGCAACATAACACAACATACCTACGAAACCGATGCTCATTGCTGAAATATTTTACTGATACTTATTGATAACATATCCGATATGGGAGGAAGTGATAGTGCGGTAGAAACTCCCGGATCTTAGATAACAAGGAGTTACCTGCGTTCTTTTGCTGTTTCATTCAACAATTTTATCATCACCTAGTTATAAGTTATTTATTTAACTTGGCAATATATAATCCAATTCATCCCAAGGGAACTTATTTCCAGGATGATGTTATTATCCATATGTTCTGTTTGATTGCAAAGTTTCATTCAACCATTAATGTCTTATTTCAAGTCAACATCATTTAAACATCCATATCATCCCAGGGAAAGCCACAATCGGTTTTAAATGTATTCTGAATCCAAACAGTGAATCTGGCCTATCCATGTGCCAAGTTTCACTTTAATCTGAAGAACGGTTAGCACATGATGAAAACACAAACTTCGAACATCTTCATACCCTTCACATTTATATTTCACATAATATTACTTACAAAAAAGTCTGATATCTCTGTAACCGAGCGATTCTGCCTACAAAGCGAGGAGTCCTGGCATTCGAATAGTAGTAAAATTAGTGTTAAGTAACTATTTGTTAATGGGTCATAAGTGTTTTTATACATAAGGATATGGTGGCAGCGCCCTAATTGACGCGTTAATTAAAAAACCAATTTATTGTACGAGAAATAAAATTTTATGTTGAGCTCCATTAATGTAATGTGCACTTCAGCGCAACCCTCAACACAGTGCATGTATGTTCATACGACGGCGCAGTACGTCTTCTTGACGTCTTCGCTTTCAACCTCCGATAGACGATGCACGAACGAACGCCGACTGAATATTTTTTTCGTTTTCATACACTTTCTGTTGTCGCTGTGGTTGAGTTCAACGGCATACAGCAAAATAACAACGCGTAGTCGTCATGTGAAGCCAGCGTGACGTCCACGGAGATGTAATAGGGGTTATAGACAGAGATTCTTTATATGTGATCGTGAATAGCTATAACTTACCTGTGTGTTTAGTTTTTAAAACAAAAGAAAAGTTCGTGTCTCCAAGTTTACCAACCGCACGAACTTTATAATTCAGCGCTGACACTCGTGAGTTTGTGAAATTTTATTTTTCAATCATTTATAATTCATGCATTGAAATGTAGTATAGTATAAACTAGACAAATGAAATCTCATTTATTTCAAGACAAAGGCTGCCAACACGGCTATTTCGAATAACGTATCAAGCAATGTTAATTCAATTGTTTAGAATTATTACAGTTTAGTTGGCACACATGTTTGTGAATTTTTATGTTCTTAAATCTTATTTTTAACAGTCTTATCATTATTATCATGTCTCAGTAAAATAATGATTCAATATTTCGTCATATTGCTTTAATAAGCTAAGAAGTGAAATCTGAGGAATTATCAGTTCCAGCCAACGTATAGTTAAAATAACGACAGATATTTTGTATATTTACCTCAGAACACAAGGAAGTTCCAATCAGGATGTAAATTAATTAATTATGTACAAGTTTTATGTACTCTTTTGGAATTTGTATTATAGGTAAAGTGTCTTATAGTTTCTTTCTCTGAATTGAATGTAAATATTTTTAAATTATCAAGGTCCGTCCTTCAGATGAACTATCTGAGTTTCATATTTTAATTTATCTGATAATGTGGCTGCTCTTAAAATATCATTAATAATTAAACTTCGTTAATTTGTTATAGTATATTACTTTTATAGAAAAACGGTTCTATTGCTTTATATAATCTGGTATTGGGTTACATGGAATCCATGAACAAAAGAAATAAAAAAGTATTTCATCATCATCATTACAACCCATAATTGTCTCACTGCTGGGCTCGAGTCTCCTCTCACGTCGTGAGGAGTATAGGCCATAGTCCACCACACTGGTCAAGTGCGGATTGGTAGATTTCACACACCTCTGAGAACTCTATGGAATAATATAATAATTCTATAATCTATTATTAGTCCGTTACAAACATACGGTTCTAGCCCAATTTATATTATTATTTATAGTTCAATAAAAATGTCGTGTAATGTTGTTCTATACAACGATAAACATCTAAAGATCGTCCCGATGGATGTCGTTAGATAGACGGTTGTGGTAATTGCCTTTGCGGGTTATATCTGACCACATCCGACCATCGCGAGTAACCACCACCAATCCGCAGCGAACGGCGAGGTCGAGGACGTTCAAGACCTTCGCAAATTAGGATACTGTACTCTACAATCGATCGGTAACGGATTAAATATCATTAAACGGAAAACGTGCAAAGTCCAGAATTATTTACATTAAAAAAATTGTTAAAAAGCATTTAAAGAATCGTTTCATATGCGTTAAATACAGTTACATACTAGTTAAAATAATTAACCATGAATCATTCATTAGTTATCGTAACTGAATAATATAAAACTTAGCGCATGTAAATTTGCCGGTAAAATTATATTGCATATGTACATAAGATTACTTTAAATCCTGTCTGAAACTCTTCAATTGTAAACATTTATCTAGAAAAACCGGCAAATGTACGTGATGAAGAATGATTCATGTTGCCAGCTAGTTACAGAAACTAACTTTAACTGTTTAAAATTAGTTTAAATCCTAATACATCATATCGTTGCGCAGAGCAACGTTTGAAATATTTAATGAATCATTTAACATAAAATAACAACGTTACAAAGTGGCATTTACATCGCCTATTTTGTTGTACATTAATCGATTAGAGATGTTTATGCAACGTCATTTAATTAACAATGCAAATACCGTTATTATCTTCAATTCTGTAATTTTAAGTACTTAATTTTATTTATATTCATTTTTATACAATAATATTTTTTTCTAAGTATAACTTTACATATTATTATTATTTTGTTGATCAGGCAAGGGACACGGATCTCAAAGGCCACTGCGACCAAATTTGTTCTATTGTAGCCGTATCCGTTTGAGAGCTAGATCTGGTCCAACTTTACATATTAACTTTAAGTTTTATAATTTTATACTCGTCATGGCAACCTACTATTAAGTCTACACCTATCCAGAACTATAATAACGTATTTTCATGAAGATGTATTAGTGTAAGTTTTGTTGGTTGTCGTAAATACATAAATTAATTAAGGATCCATTAGCGCTAATGCCTGTATGCTTTAATAACGCTTTAATGAACAGCTTTATGCAACTGCAGATTAGTGCGCCAACTGTACCGAATTAATGAATGAGCAACGAGGTGGGAAGGTATAAATAATTTTTAAAAAAATAATTAAAAAAAATAGAATAATAAATAATGTGATTCTGGTACTAACCCCCGTATTCATAAACAATGCTGTGAAGTCTCATAGACGAATAGAAAGAAAGGATCTATTATTTGTATTCTCATCCTTGTCTTTAACATTGTTTTTGAAACTAGAGTGAAAAAGACGGGAATACGAAAAATCTATCAACTTTTTGTTTCACTGTGAGACCTCATTGTATTGTTTGTGAATTCAGGGGTTAGTACTCTGTCATTATGATTCAATCTCAAGCCTTTATTATGTTTATTGCGATAATTACTACATAAATCCGATATCCGTGTACTTCGTCAGATCTTTAAAAATGTGTTTATAAAAAACTCAGAGCAAAGAATGTTTTATAGCGATTTTATTGTTTAATCATTACATTTGTGTACGTTGTACAAGCAAAACGATTTAAACGTTTGGTTTAAGCGTTCACCTTTAATTATTATTAGAATATTCAAGAAAAAAAATAGGTTTTTATAAGTGCGCCTTACTTCTTGGCCTCTTTTCATCAGGTGCGATGGTTTAACACTAACTTATTACTAGTAATTTGTTTGTACGTTATCATCATCATCATCATCGCCATCATCATCATCACAGCCCATAACTTTCCCACTGCTGGGCTCGGGTCTCCTCACACAATATGAGTGTGGTACAGGCCATAGTCCACCTGGCCAAGTGCGGATTGGTTGACTTCACACACTTT
>DWPA01003299.1:0-14267 GCA_018251375.1 Calpodes ethlius
CCGTTAATTTAGAGTCAAATTACAATACTACATACTATAAATGGGAGGTTTTTAAAATTATGTGATTCGTTCAGTTTTGTTACAATACTAAAACACTACCGTCGTAGATTTCATTAATTATAGTAAGAAGTTATCAGATTATGAGAACAATTTTTGGACAAGTCCTTTAATAATTTATTTCAGATTTCTAAAGACACATTAAACAGTGATGAATAGACTTATACTAAGTTGGATCACTAACCATCTTAGATTTCAGTAATTTGAAAGTGGAACAGATGTGAAGCTTAAAATAACATGAATTAAAAAAATAACTCTCACGTTAGTCTACTAACTCACATTGGGACAGAATAAAAAAAATATCATCTTTTACTCGCTAAAATTTTTAACATGACTTAATCCGTGACTCGTAGCCTAGTTGATAGTAACCCTGCCTGCGAAGCGAGGGGTCCCGGGTTCGATTCACGGCCAGGGCAGATATTTATGTGACAGATAAATATTTTTTCTCTGGTCATGGGTAGTGAGTGACGTGTTATTTGTGTGAATCCTACTGCGGGGTTATGAGTATGTTAGTGTTTAGCGTTTAATTCAAAAGAAACTTACGTTTTTATTTCCAATGTTTAAAAGTGACAATCATTTTTTTTTTCAATTAACTAAAACACGTTTATTTTTGCAGTTTAACTTTGGACCGAAATAAAATTGAGCTTGTATTTTAGAACCACTATTTCAATACAGAAACGTTAGACAATGTCTCCCCCAACTGAAGGTTTACATTAATAGGCATGTACTAGCAACGTACAATTACAATAATCGACGAATACCTGAGAATGGTGCTTGATTACGCGAATGAATTAAGGAACTCGTGAAGGTACACCGTAGCTCTATTCAGCGATTACATCAGCTGTAATTAGGGCGGATATTCCTCTGTAATCTTGAGTAGAACGTACTTACGTTTTGTACTGCCTGTAGTAATTTGTGTGAAATTAAATTTCACTCGTAAAGGCATGTTTCGCATTTCAGCCGCTGATGGAACGCTTGACATTGAGGAGTTTTGCATAGCGGAGAATTCGCTTGACGGTACCTATCGTCCCATATACCTACATTGTTGTAATAAAATGTGTATCACAGGTTTCATGTTAACGAAGGAGTAATTTAATCACAGTAAGTATTATTACAACCATATATGTCTTGAACGGGTCTAGAGACCAACAATATTATTATTTTATATTTGCGTTTTCAGTTCGAAGATAGTTTAGTACTAAGGTTAATCTGCTAAAAAAGTTTCATAAATAGCAAAAATTGGCGCCGTTTCGGAGATAAATGGAAACATCCTAGCACACAAACAAGCAAACGAACAAACAACTCCTTACCCTAAAAGCGTATATATTCTCCGTTCCCTCAAATATAAAAAAAGAAAAAGTACAATCAATCATGTTTTAAAAATAAATAATGCTAGTCTTACACCTAGTAAGATCCAACTCGGTTGACATAAAACCTCCTCTACGAAGATTAACATAATTTTATTCGCCCACGGCGATGGTCGTAACTGACTTTACTAAACTTAAACACCGTACAGAAAATGCAGTCGACACGCCATGATAAATCCAATTGCTATCGACGATGGAACATAATGTAATTTGCCGCACAACTGTTCTTAGTCACGTTATCGACTGCGAGTAATGCTCTCGTAGACGTAGAGGATATGTTACGAAGTTTTTACGTTACCTTGGAATTTAGGGCTCTATATATTTTTAAGACCAAACTAAGTATACATTTTCAAGCAAATGACTATACAACGGATGAATCTATTGCCTAAGGTCCTATCTGAGTTTTTTGATTTTTAGATAGCATACAAAGGAGTTCACGATGTACTTGATGGTAAGTGATTACCACTGGACATGAA
This sequence comes from Calpodes ethlius, assembly GCA_018251375.1. Lineage (NCBI taxonomy): Eukaryota > Metazoa > Arthropoda > Insecta > Lepidoptera > Hesperiidae > Calpodes > Calpodes ethlius. The sequence goes on from DWPA01003299.1 coordinate 1,901, forward strand.
TAATAGCAACACCAAAAGCATCACGGATACGTTTTCGACTAATGAAGATGAGAAGAAATCCGAAGGAACTGTCTTTCTAGAATTAGAACCTGATGAGTCGTTTAGTTTCTGATAACAACTCACCTGGGGGCGCTGAAGTAAATATTTTTAACTTATCAAATTATATTTGCAGTATATTAAACAAATTTACAAGAACAATAATAGTACTTAAAAATATTTTTCAAATATATTTTAACCATTGTGGATTTTTCAAAAATTTTGTTTTCGTTTTTCTTGTTAACTGAGACAGTTATTTTGAGTATTGTTACGAGTGAATAAGAATGAAAACTATAAAAAATAAAAAAATATTTTTAAATTTGTTAACAATATTTAAATGTGAATTTTTTTAAACTTAATTTTATTCACATAAAAGTTTTTATATATATATAGAGTGAACATAAACTAAATACAAGGCTCCTAATGAAAAGAAGTGGAAATTGTTTCGGGTTTGGTTACTATTTGTGAACGTCACGTCCGTTGCTTATGGACACGGGAAACACCAGAGGAGTTGAGAATACGCCGGCCAATTCTTTACGTGTTTCGATTGCAAAGACGCAGTCAGCGGGTTCAGCGTTCCTAGGTTAGCAAAACATCAATGACCCCTGGTGTTGTGAATGTCCTTTGGTGTACAACTACATATCATCAGACTCATCCTACGTCTGACCTTGAATTCTGGTAACTATTAAATTTAAATAAATAAAACAGTTTAAGAAACTATAAACACGTTTATATGCTGGAAAATAATCAGTAATTATGCTGTTCTCCATTAACGTGTACTCTTGTTTGAAGTAATTTCTTAGTGAAGTATCAGGTTATGCTTGTCATGCTTTGTAATCGAAATTTAAGCAGTGTATTGAGTTTAAATTTCAGAGGATAAGAGAAAATAGTTCTAATTCAACTTGTACGATTTAATCCAAACAAGTAGTATTAGCAAACTAACATCGTATATTGAATAAAATTTATAAAAATCGTCCTTGTTAATATCAGATTCGTACGTCCTGCAAATCGACGTAAGTTTTTTTCGCATACAGAATGGTTGGCTAACTGTATTGTGTTTCATTGGATAAGTTTTTTGTAGGAAAAGACAATTTTCTTGGGCGATTGCCTGGCTATAAATAAATCCGTGCGGAACGTACATATTTCACAGTCGCGACCTGCGACTGAACGACGGATCTTTATGATTTATTTCCACGAAAACCCTATTTTACAAATCTCTGGGCTTCTTGAATACGTTTGTATAAGACTTATTTATCTATAATGCAGAGAACAATAGACAAGAGTTATGATTTTGCAGCGAATGAACACGGTTTATTGTTACTATATGTACTATAGATGTAACTACACATTATTATGATAATTTTTTTATATAAATTAATGACAAATGAACACACGAGCCGATTAGAGTGAGTAAGTGTCATCCATGGACATTACGATACTTTCCATCACTGATTATAATGATGTCAGCCATCTTGTTTTTAATGCTACACACTATTACCCCCACAGTATTTTTTTGCTTTGAGTTCCATGAAAAACACACAAAGACATAGAACACACAAACGTAATAGGACAGAAATTTCAGTTCATCATTCAAATTTTTGCCTCACTGGGAAAAGAATTTAGGGCTCCTAGAATAATGATTCGATATGGTAACCATTGCACCACAAACGTAGACCAATGATGTTATACTCTTAAACACCCACGTGGCTCGGAGTTGATGACGTAGCAATAAATATGTCGCAAACATTAATAATGCTCAAAGCAAATATTTATTAAATGCATGCATTCACATTGATGTAAAATGTTAATCCTTACATTTATGTAAAAATAAAAGCTTTTAAAAACGAAGCAAGCCTTAAAAAAAATTCAATATCCATTTAACTTACTAGAGGATTTTAATCCAATAAATTCACTAGAATTTATCATCATATTACAAAACTTTTTTCCCTAACAAGTGTAAGTGCAGGTATCTGGCACAGAGCCAACCACGAAACCAGGTAAGCTTCCAACCGTTAAATAAACCTATCACATTTTAAAAATGCACTCAAACTACAATTCCCGGTACGATATGTCGATTGGAGATATCGAATCAAATTCTCGAGCGAACAGCTGCGCCTTTATTGGTAAAGAATATGTCTACGAGAGTTCCTCAAATATACACGGTAAAACAGGAAATATATGAAAAAAAAGTTAAGTATCTATCTCAAACATTACTGCATTATGATATACGAGTTATATCTTTTAAAGAAACATGCGGAGAAGATTTGTAGAAGTTTTAAATCTAAAGTTGTTGAAAGCAGAAAGATTTTATTCTTTTTATCTTTTTTTTTATTTTTAGTAATATTCTTGACGATTGTGTTATCTAATCGGTAGTAATTTTTCACCAAGCTGCAAGCCTCGGGTTCGATATCCGGGGCAATCTTTCATATGGCAAATACTAAGTTATAGGTCGTATATTTGTGTCATTTCCATCTCTTTTACCAATGCTTACTTACATCAATATGCAGGAAATGACACAATTTTGCGTGAAAAAATATCTTTACAAACTTTTAAGAAAAAGGAATTTTAATTTTATTATTATTTAACTATTAACTACTTCCTATTCTAACATTAAAATAAAATATTTTAGTCTCATCATTATTTAATTCTACATACTCTTTTCCACGTCATCTATAACCCAATCCAATTTTTATGGTTTTTCCTTTTCCCGATCCAACATTCATTTTTAATATTTAATATCTTTTCGTAAAATACATTTCTGAACTAACAGATTGCTTCTAATATTTTCATGTACTGGCTCTAATTTTATACTCACTATTTGTTGTACACATAGAGCTTCAAACATTTTATATTTGAGCAATAGTTTACATTGCCTCAGTCAGACAATTTGAAATATAAATCTAGATGTACGATTTCCAGACAAATTTTTCATATTATAAATTTATGTATGATCTGTAGGAATAAAGATATATTATATATGTTACATACTTATCTTTTTAAACATTAAACTCAACAAAAATGATGCTACGATCCAAGACCCACAGATCTTTAGAGTTTAAATATTATTCTTCCATTTTAACTTGTCGCAAATTAGGGGAGGCCTATGTCTAGCAGTGGACCTTCAAAGGCTGTTAGATAGATAGATAGAACTCCTCTACAAGAGGATAAGATGCAGTGAAACTTCAAGTTAGGTTTATGTTATATTTACAACTACATGTTATCAGCAGCTCCGCCCGCGTGTGTGAAAAGAACAGCAATAAAAGATTGTCAATTTCCTTCTATCAACGGTTGCCATGCAACGCTTTGTTTTTAAACACTTCCTTTAATATGGCTGAAATAATGTATATATAATGGATCTTTCCACAAAAATGAGATGTTCTTTTGCGGTAAAAAGTAGCCTATAGTACTCGTCGTCTCCCCAACTATTCCCAGAAATCATACCATTGCGACGTTCCATTGCGCTGTGACAATAAACAAACACACTTTCGCATTTATAATATTAGTATAGAGGATATGAGAAAGTTTTTTTTTAATATAAATATTACCTAATATCATAGTTAGTGATTGGTAAACGTAAATTACGACTGAATCAATATTCAATGAAACAATAGGCTATTATTTCAATCAATTACTTTAAATCAGTAATCTATATGCCATTAAACGAAGATCGATGTTACTGACAGCATAACTCGAAAATTACCTACGTAGATATCGGCATACAATGCATGTACTGCAATAACCAGTAATCCTGAACCCGACCGTTACCTATTTACCTTAATTGAACAATTCCATTGTTATCATAATCACATCAGACGCTAGGGTAATGGACTTATTACACGCGTTTAGTCAAATGACTGCTGGTAACTAGGTAATCGACAAGAATCTATCTATCTATCTATCGTTGGATAAGAATAATTAGTGTTATTAAATTTTTTACTACTCGTAATGATTTATTTTTAATTAGAATTATGATTTTTTCTTATTGTTATTTACAATTATTATGTACTTGTTGTTTAGATTTTTTTTTTTTAGATATTTGCGGGCTCTTAGATTTTTTATGTCTGTCATTGTTTATGATTAGTGTAATTGGTTAAGGCGGTACTAATTATTATAAGAATAAATAAATAAAAAAACGAGATACTGCATTTTAATTGACTGGCAATGTCTATAACTATATATAGAATCTATCTATCTATTAATACATTGTTTAGCTTTGTTTGCTCTGGGTTTACATAAATACTCGAATTCTAAAACTATACTGATAGTGTGAATACAAAAGTGTGCTTGTTTGTTTGTTTGTCCTTCTTTCACGGCGCAATAGAGCGTCGCTATGGTATGATTTTTAGTTTGGAGTTAGGAAGACAACGAGTACTATAGGCTACTTTTTACCGTAAAACGACATTAATTTTTTGTGGGGAAATCCACTACGATGTTTCAGCCAAATTAAAGGAAGTGTTTAACGTCAAAGCGTGGCAACCATTGATAGATAGAAATTGACTATCTTGTTATTGCTGTTCTATTCACACATGCGGTCGGAGCCACGGACAATACATCTCCTATATTTTTGAAGGATTCTACACATCTGGACATTTACGATGGAAGAAATAAAGAAAGGACGGCTAAGTCTAAACAACCCCGATGTTGTAATTTGCTAAAAAAATTACTTGGCCCTCATTTCACATATGTTTTTGATAGAATGAAATAAATCTACTTGAGAAATATAAAATTAATAAAAATTAACATTACACACACTTCCATTAATTTGGCCCACACACACACACACATAAAATATACTAACATATACTCTTTTGTTTACGGTTAAAGTCTAACTGAAAAAAAAAATATTTGTGTCAATGGGAAGTAATGCTTTAACATTACGAAATACAGTGGAATTTTGAGCGTTGGAAGAGTCTCTACTTTGAAAAAAAACCTTTACAACTTCTTCAGGACCCTGATTTCAGCGTCATTCACGCCAAGACTTAGTAGCCAATCACGATTATATTGCGTTACGTTACGCAAAACGAAGGCAGATCGATCGTGCCTTAAGCTCGTGACGCACAATTTAACGCCAGCCCCAATACAATTCTGCAAGCGATTGCCCATTACTGCGACGATATGAGATTTCAATGACGTTCACGATTGAATGGGGGTTAAACTGAAATGGAATGTGGCTCATACCCGATATTAACGGTTAAATTATTGTTTTACACACGCTGGTCTGTTCTAAAGTGCTAATTTATTTTATATTGCGGAATAATAGGTTGTAATAGAGCTAGGGAGTTTGTATAGAAAAATGAAAACGTCAACTATTAGTTTTCGTATCTGTTCTTATGTTTTATTGTAAAAATTAATTCAATCCATAATTTTAAGGTTCAATAAGTTAATAATTAAGAAAAAAAAGTTTTTCCCATTTTTTTATTTTTTTTTATACGCGTTTATATAACTTGCAATGTACACATCTACGTAATTATGTTTGTTCGGAATATACATACAACCTTTGCGACCTACATGTACTGTGATAACTGTAAACTGGCCTAAAAATTCTTGTTTTATTTTACATGCATTTAAATTAAAACAAAAAAATGGTTGCTTCAAATATATCAGAATATATATACATTAATCCGTTTTAACATGGAGGTATTATCAGTGCATTTTTTTATATTAGTATCAGAGCTGAGTACGATTTTAAACAATATATTTTATGCTAGTTTAAGCCCTTTCCAATCGAAACCTATCCCGCTGTGGATTTGAAGCCGAACAGCCAATTAAAAAACCTTTTAAGCCCTGACGGCAGAATACGTTCTGAAATACAAATTTCACAACGTATACATGTATTTTTTGTATATTTAAAAAGTTATGTATGTTTCAATGTATATTACGGAACCAAACTGTATAATAGCCGCACTAATGATGTGCGCCCCTGTAAGAGACACGTTCACACTACACAATAGTAATATTAAGTTTCACTTGTATAAAGGAATCGTGGAATACCGCTGTTTAGACTTAGATAATAAATAAATAAACCTTTTCACAATAATTCCTTTTAATTTTAAGGCATCGTAACTTTTTTAATGAGTTTTCGTGAACTCAGTCTACGTGGGATACTCACGATTTAAAATCAATATTAATGTGTATAAAATTTCCACTACAGACTAAATAAGAATCATTGTTTATATTGTTTTGTCTGTAATCCACTTCTTATCCAATTTCCTTATATACGAATTCAGATAAATATGAGAATCTTAAGGAAAATATTTCGTATAATAGAGAAAATAAGATATATGTATATTTTAAACATAATGATGATGGAATCCACGAACGATAATTTCAACAGATTGTTAGAAAAACCTACAAGCCCTGTATGATTACAACAAACGACTTTGACACTCTTCCCAATGCCACGCTAACGACGAAAGCTGTGCTCATTAACGTGCGAATTTCTGCCTTGTTCTCGTTTCTTCGCTGTTTTTTTTTGATTCTTAAGTATACTATCCGGTTATAGGACCTTCAGGTCTAAAATAAAGAATTGTTACAATCAGATAAGAAGTGTATAATCCCGTTATAGGACTAATAAGATTACCCGTATCTATTCGATAAAATAATATCTAATTTTTGAAACCGCCATAATCGTAATTAATGTGTAACGATTTCAAGGAAGCTTTTAAAGGCTACCTTGGAAATATAAAGAAATTTGCATTTATTAAAAAAAACTTATTTTCCTCGTTTTTCTTCATAAGTACCGCTTTCGATTATCAAAATACACATTTTCAGACTTGTGTGCGTTATAGCGATCGTAAGTACACAATATACCACACACTAACATATTTTACATGCTTCACTTTAGGCCAATATGATATTAAGAAACTAATTGTCTAGACGCAATAAGTCTGTGGTCATACCTATTTCCATCAAATGCATATTTTGTGAAGTATATTAAAGCTTTTTGTATTATATTGTGTAAAGGGAAAAATCAATACAGCTTGTAAGGCCTCATGTAGCAAATGACTCATGATGACTACCAATATTCAATTTTTTTCATAAAACTACCACGAACAATAGCATTCTCATGAATATGGCTTCCGATATGAAACCATATACATTGAAATTTTATCCAGTTATTTTTATTACGAATACCAGTTGGCTTTATTTTAAGCTCCGTCATTTTAGTTACGTACATGATAGTCAAATTTTAACGTCACTTTTTTAGAGATGGTAATTTTTAAAAACTCAAATATGGGAAATATTGTAAGGAAACCTGCATACTTGTTCTTCATAAAGTTCTCAAATGTGTGTGAAATCTGTCAATTTCCACTTGGCCAGTGTGGTGGGCTATGGTTAGTACCGGTGATACTGTGAGTGGGAACTCGAACCCAGCAACGGGACATTTACGGGTTATGATGATGAAGATGAGGACTTGTAACCAGGAACGTATCATCATTTCTATGTTTACATTTAATTTATCCAGTTTGATTCAGTCAAGCGCCGAAGCGCTAAAAACAAAACCACTCTACGCTACAAGCATCAACATTGAGCGATGATGATTGAATAACTTTTCGACATTACAAGGCCATGAAATCGCGCTACAAATTGTGGTGATATTATTTGAATTTGTTTGCAAATTGACATTTTGATTGTAGCAAATGAAAACCTCTAACGGGGCGAGTGTTTCGTGGCCCAGATTATAAGCTAGCCGCGTACAATATTGTCAATCTAATATTGATAATAGCGTAATAGCGTAATCACTGTTCCCAGAACTCAACCTACTATTATCTGAAATTGATAGAAATAAAAAATGCACTATTTGTTGCTATATTCTGTCAGTTTTTTTAGACCTTAACGACTTCCTCATAGTTGAGTCTTATCTAATTAGATAAGATTTTTGAAAGCTGCCTGATTATCTAAAATAATTAAAAAAAAACCTTGTTGTTGAAACGTTGTTGTTGTGAGTTTTACTTAATTTATTAATTGTTTCTTTTTACCTTGTGTGTGGTCAACCATTACTAATGTCATTATAATTATATACCTTTTTTTCATCAGAGTCATACGTATCCTTAAATAATAATACCTTGCCACCATACTTGCCATCTATTATAGGACCATTAAGATTTACCTGGATATTATAACTAGATTAACATCGACAGGAAAAAGTTACCATCCAACGCTAACAGGGTAGGTGTGAGAATGAAGCTCACCTAACCAAATCTGATCCTTGCTTTATTCCCCAAGTGGTTCTGTAAGAATATAACTGTTTACATTATTTTCAATGATCACTTATGATTTCACGGACTGCATACCCTACAACTTTTAAACTTTTATGTCAACAAAATACCTACGCGATGAGCAATGTAGAATATTGAGCGCACGAAGAGGAAGTTTTCTTATAGAAACTTTTAAGGGTGTTCGTGAAGAATTCCCGTCCAGAAGAGATTTCGTTGAAATTTCAACAGTCAGTTCTTTTGAATTTTAAAGAAGTTTCTCACCTCTAGTTTGCATATTCTTGGTAAAATGCAAGCTACATACTTTGACTGCTTCTTCCCATATACCTGATAACCGGCTCTCCGGAACTCCGATCTCATTAGCCAATATTTTAGTTCAGATATTACTGAATTTTTTTGCTACTTTGACATAATTTTGCTCTGTATTCAAGATATAAATATTAAAATAAAGGTGCTTAACCCGTTCTTGAATAATTTTTTAACTTCAGTAAAATCGGGAAAAAATGCAACTTTCTAGCATCCTAAGTAATTAAAATTCACTACGAGAGGCCCGTAGCCGAATGGATTGTATATAAGTATATTATCGACCGGTCTAAGCAACTTTGAACAGTAATTGGATGGACGGCTCGGAAAATATCATGAAGGATTTCCTATATAGGACTGGGTAAACCCTCATTAGAGTATTAAATACCCGGGACTGATATTAACTCCTTCACTAATTCCGTATTAGATCAACGTAGTACATTTCTCTCCAGTATTTTTTAAATGACAAGGATCAGGTCATATTGCTGTCCTGCTTATCTCCGTTTCTTTGGGATATTTTAGGTTTCACCAATTGTGGGCAGTAAATTGTGGTAGTTAAAATATAGTCTCATTTCAGGTTTCATTTTATCAATATCTTCTAGTCTAATTTATATTTTAATTTGTCCTATACTATACTTTACATACGTATTACAAATATAATGTTTATATAAAATAACGAAATTCGAATTCCATTTTTCAAATTCAAATTAAATTTTTGGAAATTCCCATAAAAAAGTTAAACTTAAATCATTCGACCTCTCATCGTGCTTTTAAGAATTGTGGACATGGCGATACTAGTGCTGAGCAAAGTTTCATACACTTAAGTCAGGTATATTGACAATGCGCTCAGCCTTGCAAGAGCAGCGTTCAGGTTTCCTAGGCTAGAAGCAAGTTTCATTTGGATACCAACCGTCAAAGCAAGTGCACCTTTGTTTGTTGACGAAAGTACTGCCCAGTGTCGTTACTTGTTATCTGAAATATTGGCATCAATTACAAATTTATTTTTATAACCGATGAACGAGCAGAGAACTGATAGTTCACTTAAACCAGGTGTTTACTTATTTCGTCCCTTTTTTTTCTCCGTCAAAAACGTCTTGATGACTATAAATAGCTACTGATGTCCATAGGTAACAATAACCACATATACATGGTATGGTATGTACATAGAAATTGTGTGACTCTTATTCACTCAACAGATCCCATAACAATGTTTTTTCTGTTTGTATGTTCTTTGTATCTTAGAAACTGCTTAACCGATTTAAATGTAGTTTTAAATTTATTTTAATCAATTCGTAAATAAAAAAGATACGTCCATTTAAAATGGACCTCAAGACCTCGTCAATAATAAAAACTAAGAAATATATTTAAAGAAGAAAGGCGATGGCAGATCCTAGTACAGTATATCGAATATCAAAACACTGAAACGAACTTGGGTTACTAGTACATCATATAATTATGCTCAAGAACCAATCGAACAATTGTATTTGTAAAACACGAATAAGTTATATTGATGCTATCAGATATTTTAATTGGAAACAGAAACTGTAAAAGTTGAATATACAAAACACCGACAACTAATGTCAGCTCGAGAACTTCAATCAGGTCATACACAGATGCAATAAATCAATGGCAAGAATACAATACAGAAGTTGAGAATTCAAAACATTCTGTACAACGCTTAACCATTAGCCCATTGCTGAAACGTACACGGAGAACGTGTAAGCGATGAAGTCGTTCTAGAAAAAATACCGTTTTTTACTGAAGCTCCTAGAATTTGGTATTTATTTTAGCTTTTTTATTTTAGCTTCTTTTAACTTAAAGATTAACCTCTTCACATTGAATTTTATCTTTACCTTATCTTAACTTTACTTCTTTTCAATTTGTTTTGGTAAATAAATTGTCAATTATGTCAAAAAACTTAAATATTTAACTTATTGCTGCTGCAGTTACGTCAACTGTTTACTCCTGCATCTGAATCTTTTATTGAATTCGAGTTCAACACTAGGGGAAAAAAGCAAATAGACCATCACGGTAGTCAAATGGAAACTAATAACACACCTTCGAAAACATTATTAGGAACTTCCATATTAAGTACGTAATTTGTTCATTATGTGGTTTCAAATATTCATTTCAAATTCAACCAATCTACTGTCTTATGCAATACCAGTTAAAAGATTTTTTAAAATATTTGAATGTTCATTACTTCGATATATATTATTTAGCGAGAAAAACCTCTTCAGCGATAGAACACATCATTTGAAACCGTCCAACTTTCCATTCGGCCTACATATCCCGATTTGGGGCTCTTTGTCAGTTGTGACAAAAGAATTCATTACATCGAGACTTGGAAAGCCATGCAGTGCAAGCAAACATGCGATACGGAACTTAGCCAAATGGATGAAAGGAGAAAAATTTAATTAGTTTCGCTCACTTTCCTGTTCTGTCACAAACTACAACCGTCTGTTGAATTAATTCCTTTTTTTTTCCTTTATGCTAAAATGCAAATAGCTTAGTGAACGAGATCTTCGGATTTTCTTCTCAAATAAAATTTAAGATTGTCTCAAAGGGAATAATATTTTTAATGAATTTAATAACTCGTCTGATTTGTTAGACACTGATCTTTTTAAGACTATTATAGTAATTTGCGCCGAGGTCTTTGGACGTTTCCGTCTGAATGGGTATGTCTATTGATTCGTATATATTTTTAACCGTTCTATAAGTATTAGATGAGCTAAGATCGAGTTTACAATGAATTATAATTATTAAAAAAACAAAGGTTGCTCTGGGAAAAATGTATTACTTATCTACAGTGTTATCTATAAAATTATGTCAAAGCTATGCCATTGAATATAACAAAAATACGACGGAATGTCCTAAATCCATGAAATCGCTGTAAATTAACGTCATAATTAATGATTTAAATACTGTTTAGGTGATTAAGTTGATTTTTGGTTGATCGGTCAAGTACGTTCGGTCGTTTAGCGGAGCAGTTCAGCAGAGAGTTAGGTTAAGTAAAACTGTGTATCGCTTTCAAAGGTTCATTAGCAACTGATCAAGTAATCGTACGTAGCGCGTATGTAGCTCACGCGGCTTGATATGAGAATACGTTAACAAATACAATGGTCGGTAAAATTTAGAATTTCGTCAAAATACAAATTCCATGTGCAGAAGCTCATAAAATCAAAACCCGAAAAACTATAAATAAACATGAAACTGTTCTTTTCGAACATTAATCCTTTACACGAACTATTTATTTAGGTAACGTTATCTTTTTCGAAGGGATGCATAAGCAAAGATTTAGTAGATAAGAATTCTCCACCAAATCGACAGAGTTAACAGAACTGCTTACCATGAAGACCATAGTAATATTAGCCAAACAGTTAGCGTTGATGCTAAATGATCGATAGAGTAAAGCAACTTGTGCGGTCGTTAGTAGCTAAACTTCTTGGGCATTTCCGTGCTTCGGAATAATAGTAAATCATTGGTCTTGGTGGATATTATTAACTAATAGTCGTTATACTTAAACCAAGATCTCCAGATAGCACGAAAATCTCTTAATCTATAGGATAACCCGCTAACCGAACGACACTCGAATTTTGAACGAATATATACTATAACATAACGAATATATACATTTTATCGCTTTAATTACAAAAATAAATCCATGTTCTGCTGTTAAATTATAAAAACTAACAAGAAGATGGTTTACGAGAAATATTATACGAATAATTGATGGCCCCGTAGCCTAGTTGGTAGTGACCCTGCCTGCGAAGCGAGGGATCCTGGGTTCGATACCCGGCCGGGGCAGATAT
>DWPA01003300.1:0-14267 GCA_018251375.1 Calpodes ethlius
GGTCCAGCCATTTCAGAGATTAACCAGAACAAACATACAGACAAAAATTGTAAAAAATGTTATTTTGGTGTATGTACCGTATGTATTCATATGCATGTAATAAAAGCGGTTATTTCAATATTACAAACAGACACTTCATAATTCTTCACTATGTATCTTTGGGCTTGATTTTTTTCTATGTTAACTACTTAAGTTTTAACTTACCGTGTAGGTTGTACTAGGCCTACATATCCATCAGGAAGTCATTGTTGGTTTAATTTGTTCTATTGTTTCAAACATCTCATTTGTAATATAACTATGCATATCTTTATTACTGAGCATTTAATCTAATGGAATCTTATTAAGTGCTACCAATTATGACAAAGATGGTTCAAAAAGATAAATTGATACCATAAACTCGATAAAAAACCAGTTACCAGAACTTTGAGCTCATGATAAAATAATTTAAGTATATTGTTATACCAAATAATGTAATTTATACCCAATCAATAGTATGACCTTTTTTAATATATTTTTTTATGCTTTTAAGAATATTTGCTGTTTTTTTTATAATTAAAATGACATTTCATTAAACTTACTGTTTATTAGTTTCTACTATTTGTAATATTATGAATGACCCAGTAAATACATTATAATAATATAACGTTTTGTAAATATTCTATATAAGCGTGAAATATTTTCCGTTTTCAAAAAAAAACCACAGTCAGGTTAGTCGTAAGGTACATACATACAAACGAATATATATACAGACAGATTGATATGTGGATTATCTCACAAGCGATCAGTGTTTCCTTAAATTTAAGGAATCCTATAAAAAGACTATTCACTCGCAACCGCCTTGAAGATACTTTCTCACAGACGTTAAAATTTGAAGTTAGAATAAACAAAACTGAGTTAGAGTCAAGAACTCGAAGGTTTTGAAGTATTAAGCGACTGAGAGATTTAAAGCGTATTTAAGTTGAGAGAAAATAACTTCCGTAGATTTAACTGAGCTTTAACTTTTTAAGTTTTAACGTAAAACAGTTATTTATTATAATTATCACATTATTTAACATTCATAATATTGAATGGTGATTTTTCTTGTTATGTTCTTTACACTCCTAAGTAATTTCGATCAATCATAACGTCATAGTAACGTATGTAAAGAAAAATTCTAATTAAACGATGTTTGATCTGCCTAATATGGGATGGTTTAACCAATTTCGATGCAGTTTGCATTGCTGTATTACATTGTGAGGAATATTCTAACGTTTTGGACGTAGATCTCACGCATATGGGGCAAGTTTTTGTCTTGTTTTTATCATTTGCTACGGTGATAGAAAACATCGTGAAGAAACCTGCACACTTGAGATACTTCATGTTGTTTTAAAAGGTGTGTGAAATCTGCCAATCCGCAATTCGTCAGCGTGATGAACTGTACTTCCCGCATTGAAAAAGGTCCTAGTCCACCAGTTTGAGAGAGTTATGGGTTGTGATGATGATGATGAAGGCGGTGATAAAGAGGATTGTATTGTAAGCTTGAGTTAACATTTAGTGTAATGATTAGTACAATCCATTTACAAGTAAAAAAATTATAACAATTTAAAGAATCCGTTTACTGAAGTCTTGTTTTCTCAAAGAGATGTAAAAGTTATTACCTAATAGTTACGTGGTAAAGTTGATTTTTGTATTAACTTACTTACACTTGTACTTGTGTTTACTTATAATTTATTTGTACAAAATGATTTTCGCTGAGTAACATAATATTTTTAATGTTATTAATATGATCTTTTGTTGTAATAATTTATGTATTTTCCTCTAACATCGCATCCGTATATTTCTTGTATAATATACTCTACTATAAAAAGATAAACACTAGGATGTTTCAACATGTAAATATTATTTTGGTCCTAATTTACCTTAACAATGACATTTCTTTATTTGTACAATTTAGAACTAACGCTATATTATTGTACACATGTTTCCTTGTTTGTTCGGCTGTCTGCAGCCTTCTGCTGCGACCAATTCAGTAGACTGACTTAATTCTTAGATAACAAACAAACAACAGATAGAATGCATATTAGAAGGTAAGTATGTATTTACGAAGGTATTAATTAATTATGAACCCCGTATCATAATTTTCAGAATACATTCTAATAACCCCTGGCAGGTCTTTGTTCTTGAAGACCTTGCTGCTCTTAGCGAAATCATTTTCAAATATGATGAGATATTTAAAATTAACTCGATCCAGAACAATGACACAAGCACACATACATACAATCATACACATGCACACACAAGCGTTTTTGTGTACTACATTTAAAACCGAATATCCACATGTAAATTTCACACAACTATACGACGCAAATAATTTCATTAAGTTAATAAATCATCAGCGACAGTGGCCACTCATTCTGCGTAATTAAGGGTACGGATATAAATAATTTCAATTGCTCCTTAATGTATTTTAACTGGAAGCAATAATGTGAAAATAATTAAACGTTTCAGATTACAGTAATAAATGATTGTTTTCATTATACCGATTGCATTTATAATATGAGGATAATAAAAAGTGATTGATTTGATTGCAAATAAATTATCCTTATAAACCGACATAATTATATATCAAGTGCTTTACACACGTTACAAAAATTATCATATGTCATTATTGAACGAATATTCGGATATAAGTTTATTTAATACGTGAGTCGATATACACATGTGTGTACTAAAAACTGACATTAAATAAAGAAAACCGCATCAAAATTAAGCATTATTAAGATCAGCGGGAAAAACGTATAGACAAAATTTCTAATGCTTAGATCAAATCTCTTATACAAGGTTGAAAAATGATTTTAATAACTCAAACAAGTATAAATTGACGTAGTGTATTCTTAACATAGTTTTTATTACGGAAATAAGTAACTATTCCTAAAAGAGGCAAGGTTAAATACGATAAGAAATGATATCTTTACGACAAGATTGACGCGATATAAATTAATATATCGTGTGTCGTAAAGTATTGTAACATACTTGTTACAATGGAAACGTGTGACAGAGAAACTCATGTCTTAACGATGTATTTAACCTTTTCACTGTAAACGATGAAAAGGTTAAAAGACAAGCGTCATGATTTCATACAACTAGTCTTTCTGGAGTTTCTGAGAAAATCCTCAAGTATGAAGTTGCTTCGACAAGTATGGAAATCACTCACACATACGAGAGCTTTGGAAATATCCAGTGGTTATTTGGAAACATGTTTTTTTGAATCGGTTTATAGGCTTACGTATTTATCAGGTAATATTTTTGTAAACTTTCTGAATTAAAATTACCTTTAGGAATAGAACGATAGAGTGTACGTATAAACATATACTTTAATACTTGTATTTATAGTCAATTAAAAGTATTTATTCCATTTTAAGTATTACTTAAGTAACTATTTTGATTAATGTATGTGTTTTGTATGTATGTATATATACGGCATGCTTTATAATGCGTACACGCTTAGCCTGCCTGAACCACCATTTTCCAGCCGCAGGTCTGCTGTAGAAATATCTATAGAAATAAGCAGTACCTTTGTACATAATATCTTAGCCTTTGTTTTCTTTCTGTATTTTCATAGTTCTGTAGTTGTATATTGTGAAAATGAGTAGGTTGAGTCATTACTATAACTTGACAATGGATTAAAGTATAAGGGTGATTTAATGATAAGACAATTACTAATTTTTTTGGTTTAAGTGAGGGCTGTGAGTCATCCAGACAACTTGGTCGAATTTGGCATACCTACACTCATACCTGTCGTGAATACAACAACAATCTTTATTGTACACCAATATACACAATATTAAATTATGCATGTAACTAATATGGATCCAAAGGCGGCCTTATTTGTTAAGAAACGATTGTTTACAAACAACCTTTGGGAAGAGGACTGCTTAGATAAGAGATTAAAATACGCCCTATATTAGAACTTTATAAATAAAGACGGATTAATACGTACAATATGTATAACGAGTACTTATAGCATACAATGTGTACAATTCAGGATGTGGTAAGCCCGAAATCATGTAATCATTAACCATGCAGGCTTTCGCCTTTTGACATGGGTTGACCATCTATCAATTCACATAGAATAGCTTGGTAATGCTTGGTCAATGTTGCTCTTGAAAGGAGACCCGAAAACTGCGTTGGATTGTGGATTGAAATAAAATTAATAAAAAATGACAGATATTCTTTATGTACGTATTAATGCGTTAATTAGCGCAATAACAAATACATCATCGACATGTGACCAGCAGTTTCAATTAATGGAAAGTAAAAAATTTTACAGAACTCCATTAACATAGATGCATGTTTCTAACTCGTTAATTGGAACGGACGCAGCCGTTAATATTAAATTGCTTTTTTTCAAATTCACTGTTGCTGTTGGCCATATTGGCCTTTACAGCTTCACGCGGATAGATCTGACATTGCAGGGGCCTTAATGGAAATTTACGGCTGAAATGTGTACACATAACATATTCTTAGCACACCGATAATCGGGTAATGACTCATAATTTGTAATCTTCATCTTACGAGATTGTGTTACAACTATGTACTTACAAATTCTTATTAATTCTTGTGTTACATCCTTAAAGATTGTTAATTCATAATAATCAACAGAATAGCAGTGATAACCTAGTGGTTCGAACGTCAGTTCCAGGAACGTGGGGGCATGAGATCGAATCCTGCACGCACCTCTAATTTTCAAAAACTTATTGCCTATAACAAGTTAATTATCACTTGCTTCGGTGAAGGACAACATTGTGAGGAAACCTCAACACCCGAGTGTTCTCCATAATGTTCTTATAGGTGTGTGGAGTTTGCCAATCCGCACATGGCCAGCGTGGTGGACTATGGCCTGTACCCCTCACATTATGAGACGAGACCAGAACCCAACAGTGGAGTTGTGACTATGTATAATCAACAGAAGTGTACATATTAAAAATTTAACTATGGATTAGAAATATTGTTCGCAAAATAATTGAAATGTCAAAGAAAGTTTCCAAATCAGAGAAATAATGTAAATTCAGACAATTAATTAATGCAGTCATATCTGTTTATGATGACTTATAATTAAAGTAGTATTATTTGTGTACTTATTGTACATATTGTGTGTTTATGTGCGATTATGTGTGTTTATGCGAGCTTCAAGTCTCTTGTATCCAAAGTGACTAACTAAGCTTTGCTTGGCACTTCCGATTTTATCCCTCATAATCTTGCTTATTCGCAAAGTTGGAGAACTAATTAAGAACTTTACTTCTTGATATTAATGTTACATTCTATTAATAATATACGTCATTATAAAGCATTTTATCAATTCTAGAAGGATTACTGTTTATTTCTATTAACTATAAGATTTGCTTGTTAAATAACAATGCATTTTTTATTAAAACTATAAATTAGAAAGAAATTTACTCGTTTCTAAGTAATTGTAGCGTTGCAATATTAAATTGCCTTCACTTAACCTATTTATGCATTTCTTAGAATATAATTGCGTGCTAGCTTTTTGTATAGTCCACGCAGGTAACAAACGAACAGATGTGTTTACTCGGATACAACAAACTTTATGAGCCCTCTGAATGTTTTAGTTGATCCTTGCTCATGTGACAATATACGTAATTGAAGGGTCATAAAGTTTGGCGTGAATAATGACGTTACAACTGGTCAGCAGTAATAACAAGAAAATATCACCTGCCTATTATTATTGCATTGCCGTGGCCATTGCATTGCTGCTGTCATTGCATTGCCGTTACCACTGCAACTGGAAAATACTAGGAACGTTTGTACACGAAGGAGAATCGTTTTCAGTTAAGTTGGCAAAGAAAGTACTAACTTTCTTTAACAACTTAACATAGTATCTAAGCGCGATGGCGTTATTGTATATTTATAATGCTTTGTACATTTCCTTGTCTGATATTCAGTTGTGTGTATGAAGGTTTCACTACGGCGTTATTATAAAATATTATTTATAAGATGAAATGTTATTAACTGCATTTTTATTTCAGGTTTCTCGTTCTGTGACCGAAATTTATCTTATTTGGTTTATAGTAGCAGCTTAAAATTTCTCATTTTTTTGCTACTCTATTGCGAGATGTGGCACCTATTCACGATCCCTTGTAACTTGGACGAAGTTATTGAAGCTTTTAACGTTATCGTTCTTCAGTGGAGTGCGATGTATAAATATAAAAAATTGGTAAGTAATTTGTAATATATTTTACTAGCTTTTGGAATGAACCTTAGAATTCTATCCCGAAACTATTCATGTATAGGTATCTATATATAAGAAGTAAAAATGGGATAAAAACTTTCATACACCATGTAACTAAGTAGGTATCTAAATACTCATTCGTGCTTGCTTTATTTAAAAAAAGTTTATAGACTTTTCGCTTCACATAGACACTTTTATTTAATTAAATTTATATACTGATTTATTCTTTTGTTTAAAGATAGCTAACAAGGACAATTTTAAGAATTTGGCATCTTCAATGGAATCTCCCTACTTTGACATTTCGACATCTAGACGAAAAAAGATTCTTGAGGAATGGCAGAATCGAAATGAATTGTACCTGAGAATCATTCTCGGTTTTGGAACTGGCGCCTTGTTAGCGTGGTAAGTAATAGTTTCTTATATTTTAGCAAATATATTGATTATTAGGATTTCGCTCAAATCTGTCTTCTCGGTGTGTGTGTACTGTGTACCTGTGACACGAATTTTTAGAATTGATTTATTTAGGTAATGAGAGAAGTTGAAATTTCTACATCATTGATTTTAGATTATTTATATTGAACTTGATTTTTAATTTGATTGTCGAAAACTAATATTTCTGTGCAACTATTTTTTTGCTTGTCGAGTCAATAATGTCTGTTTTCAGTTTTGGGTGTCTGTGATATCTTATTTATATATGTCCATGTATTTCAATTGATGTCCAGTAGGTAGATGACTGTTTCTTTTTTAAATGAATCATATAACTGTGATGCGATTATGATACATACAATAAGAGCGTGTTGGGAGTTTTTTGAACTATTAACTCATTTAACGATATTTTATCAGTGTAAGATCATAATTACGGCGACTATTGACCGATCGACCGTCGATTAATGCAGAGATCGTGAGTACCCGTTTTAATTAAAATGTTAAATTGGTGGGTACTATACTTGTCATATTTTATTTCGAAAATCTTGTTTTTTCTGCATCACATTCTAAATAGTCACATAGCTATAAAAATCTGAAATAAAATGTAGAACCTGAGTTACGCGTGAATCGGTTGATAGTTGTCATTTATTGTTATCATGAATATATGAATATTATAATATTACATTTAGCGAATGAATATTATATTCAGCGTGACGTCATAAACCCTTTAGGACATATAATAGAGGTTTGCGAGAGAGGTTCAGATTCTAATTAAACTTAAATAATTGTAATTTGCGTTTAAACTTTGATAAGATCCTTATGCCAACGTCTAGGCAGATAATACATTAAATTTTATTTGTATTAAGATGTTCTGAACTCGCCAGTTATGAATTTAATAATTAGTATCTAATATTTCATTTTATGAAAGTTAGGCTTTGATATTATGAGAAATAATATTGATGAAAATGATTCTTAATAACGTTTATCAAAATTTATTAAACAAGAACAAAATATACGTTTTAAAGATTAGTATTTACGTACATAGACTTCTGTATAAAGTTAATAATTGATTTAGCAAATTACCTCAATATTGTCACGATGTTCAGTTACTTTTTGTTAAACAACATTATGCAACATCATCACATTGTTTATTGAATGTTGCTCATAAGTACACATTGCCATCAACATAAATTAACCAACTGTAACAAAGAGTGACAATTAGCAACTAGCTATTTAATCACGCACCTATTAAACTTGCGGAACGGAAAAGTTCTGTAAGAAAATATTTTCGATTGTTTCCACATGTCCGCTGTTTCCGCTGTTTCATGTCACAGCAACATGATTTAGAAGTTACCTGAAACGTTACAAAGGTTACCCCAATTTTAGTAAGTGTCGTGTGAATGTATGATTTAAGATACAACATACCAGGTAATTGTTAATTATTTTTTATTAATACCAAATATATGGATCATAATCGTCGTCCCTCATTCTCATTGCTCTCGTAGTAAAGTAATAAAGCCGAAGTTAGTGACGGAATAATTACCAATTATAACAATATTTATGATCATAATTTTCAGGCACACGTACCCTCTGGTAGACGATTTAGATTACAATTTAATGATACCGATCCGTCTGCCGTTCGACTACTCTACGACATTTCGGTACACCCTGACCTATGCAATGGTCCTGCTCGTGTTCTCCAATATAGCCTACTTTGTGATGCTGAATGACCTCATCATGCAAGCACATGTCATGCACTTGCTGTGTCAGTTTGACGTCCTAAATGACTGCTTTAGGAACATATTACACGATTGCTGTGAGGAAGGCGAAGGTAAGACAACATAGTCAATATCTTCTTATGTATGTCCTTTATAGGATCGTAAACGATACATTTAATCAAGTGATGATCTTTAGCAAAGTTGTTCTGTATGAGCCCATGAAGGTTTCTAAGTAGGTATGACCTATCGACAGGTGGCGCCACTGTCATTCCAATAAAATTTTGTATATTTCCGTGGCAGTTCGTGTTGTAGCAACGCGCGCAGGATTCAGCTAGTAAATAGATAAAAACAAAAGAGTTTTGTGTCTGTTTTCCTCGTCAAGCTTATTTTAAAGTTACCATAGATTTACCATTTCATTTAATTGCTGTAGTAAAGCAATCGTTACTATATAGCTGTATATACGTCATAGCGAAGCCAGTTCAGTTAGCATAATCAAATAGCTATCGAGTTGACCTGATTTAACATAATATTGGTCTACTACAGGCGTCTTAAAATTCAGGACCCTAAAATGTTACTTGTATAATATTAGTCTACCCTAATCACACCCAATTTTACGTGGGAGAAAAGGTAGTGTCGAGAAACGACACGTATTTATTGCCATCTACTTTTCATCTATCACAAGACTTGCAGAGTACCTAGTGGAGCACGGTTTGAGGTGTTATGGCTACACAAGCTCGCTAAGTATTGGCCTCACAGATTCTCACATATTGAGATATTAAAGAAACTACGGTTTTAAATAGAATAAATCTAAAGAAAATCAAGTGGATACAGATTAATTTATTTAAAAAATACGCATTCTGTATTAGGGAAGGTTATTACACTAAGTACGGTGGATCAAACCAAATCTTACGATATCTCAACAGAATAGCGGGAGGAATGAAAAATCGCCAAAGTTTAGCATACTTAATGAACGCCCCCTTAAAGTAGGATATCTGTCAAATACATACAAAATACATACCTAAGTGTGGGTGAATTGACATGACCCTTCGGAAACGAACCGTCCACGCTACATCCAACTACACTGATTGTGTTATCAATGTTATCATGCTCAGTACGTCGAATGGCCAGCGATCTAATTATGCAAGCCTATGTCGTGCATCTAGTGAGTTTGCCGCGCTAGTTGATTGCTTCATGAATACATTGTCCGTTCATAATGGTATAGATGCAGGTACGAGGGCCGTGGCACTACACAATGTCATGACCTTTGCTATGACTTGATCTTGATAGTATTTTGATATTACGAGCAGGTACAACAAGTTTATGTTAAAGGAAGTATTATCTAACGATTTCAGTTTTTTAAATATGCCTCCGGTTTTTATACTCCCAAAAATAATTATAGTGTTAGTTATTTTTAAGATTGATTTATTTCTTTTTAAGATGTAATAATCTGTACTATTATTTTCAAATTTAGAACAATGCTCCTACCTACTTCAGGTATCCGAGGATGTGTTAATATTTACTTTATCTGTTTGTCTGTTTCGAAGTTCACTTAACATATTAAGTTGCTACTCATATTTGTTTCAAAATATTTATATTGTAGCTAATACTTTTTGTTAATTTTTTCGTTTTTTTTTTTGTGCGATTGTGCGATCAATTTCATAGTATCAAGTACCCTAATAGAAAAGTAATAAATTCGTAGTTTGATCTAAAGAAAAAATAGGGCATTTATTATTTACCAAGTTTACTCAATAGTTCAAAACGAAATTCAACATTTGCCTTTTATGATGTAATTCCAGAAATAAATTTACTTAACCACAATTTACTATTTATGACGGAAGATTTCAAAGAAAAGTACATAAAGAAGTTGGATAATTTAATTAAACAACATCAAAAGATTTTGAAGTGAGTACCGTACCGAGTTTAATATTTCTTGTACATATAATAGTTTATCAGGAGCTGTGTTATTCATTATTAGTTGTTATGAGTCCTCTTGCATGTTTTTATGTTATTAACAAATTTATATAACATACAACATAATAACAATTGTTAACATGAGTTACCTGATGATAAGTGGCCTTCCATCAACATGATCTAAAGGCATTATCACAATATTTTCTTCCGGGATAAAGCGGGATCGGGTTACTTATTTATGATTACAACCTTTTGTTTAATAAGCCATGTTTGTGTGGGTTAAATCGTGCAAGCTGAATTATTGCAATTGAATGATTTCTGATTGATGCAAAATGAATGATACTTCTTCTTATCCAAAGCAGTAATAGCCTAGTGGTTCGAATGTTGGTTTCACGAACCTGGTGACGTGAGTCCTGACCCTGCACCGCTTATTTTTAAAAAGTCATATACGTATTATAACTTAATTATCACTTGCTTCGGTGAAGGAAACATCGTGAGAAAAACCTGCACACCCGAGAGTTTACCATAATGTTCTTGAGGGTTTGTGAAGTTTACAATGCGCACTTAGCAAGCGTAATGGACTACGGCCTGTACCCCTTACATTGTGTGAGGAGACCTGAGCCCAACAGTGGGACAGTTATGGGTTGTGATTGATTGATTGTTTATTCAAAGGAATTAAAATTTTACGTATTGATTAAAATCTTATGACAATGCATTCTAAACATTTTGAGGGAACTCTTCAACTATTATATACGTAGTTATTTTGCTTTAGTGTTCTAAGACTATAAAATAATGTTTTTATTTATTAATACTATTAGCTTAGCACTATTACTAGACAAATAAGTAAGTACAAGAAAAATAAGTAAGTAAATTTATATTTTCAGTAACGTGTTAAATCTAGGATCATTACTAAGCGGTCCTTTATTAGCGCAGTTAGCTGTGAGCACCACAATAATATCTTCTATCGGCTACCAGGTTGCTACGGTAAGCAAATTATGAATATTTTTATTAGTACTAAATTTACAAATTCTAATTTTAACCGTCTTGAAAAATAAGTAGTTTGACATTTCAGTATTCAATGCATATTAATGTTTTATTTTAAGTAATAAAAAGGTATTCAATTTTATTTTCACTCCACTTATGTTCAAACTATCCTGTTCGTTTTAAAAAACGTAATATTTTGTTTGAATAAAAGATCACGTTTGAATACGAGCCATCTGATGGAATTGTTTGATGTTGGACAACATTTTGGGAAGTGGTTATGCTTGCCTATGAACATTAGTAAAGCCAAAAACATCACCGATGCATTGCCCGCCAAAAAGGAAATGATTATTACTCTAAAAAATATTAGGTATAAAAGTGTTATATGAGAATTTCTCATAGGTATATGTGAGATTTTCAATGTTGTTAAAATTTGCGGTCACTTACTACACTTATATTTATTTATAAATAATATTTATTTGTGTAAGTATATAATTATGAGTTTGGTTTTTATCATTGAATACTTACCATCCACTACTTTTCACCATCTCCAAGGGTTGACCGCTAGAGAATGCCATTAGGCATTAAGTCCGCCCATTGTAACACCAAGTTATAGGTTTTTAATAAAGAGTTAAATAAATATATCCTGTTGTAAGCGTTTACTGTTCAAATTTCCTACTTATATATTGCATTAGAAGGTGCAAAGTAAAATGAGAATGTTTTTCTTTCAGGTTACGGAGAATTACACAAAAAGCTTAATGAGTCTCTTGTTCCTTGGTTACAATATGTCTGTACTTTACATTATTTGCAGATGGTGTGAAGAAATAAAAACACAGGTAATCGCTTTAACGAGGAAATATCTAAATTGTTTTTTAATTGATACTGAACATTTTAAATAAGTATTTATTTATAGCATGCCACGATTTATAGATACATTGTAAATTTTACAATCATACATATGTAATTATGAATAAAAAATAAGACTTAATAGTAATTATGCGGGTGCTTATTATCAAAATGTTTTCTTATATTTCAGAACGAGTACATTGGGGAGGCAGTGTATTGTTCTGGTTGGGAGCGTGGAGCAGCTTCGGTGTACGGCGTGAAGTCACGGCTCATGCTGGTCATCACGCGAGCGAACAGACCCCTGGTACTGTCTGCAGGCGGGATGTACGAACTCTCTCTCGCTTCCTACTCCAATGTATGTACTTACTGACACCTAGTATAAGTGTATTATACTCCTGCCACATCTATGTTATAATGGTAGCGCATATTCGAGTGCAATTAAATTTTCAATTACATTAAATAAAAATCTGAAATAGTAAGGATTCCACTAGGATAAACTGTGTAGGTATCTTTACAAAATACATTTTCGCACGTAAACATAATTATTAAGAGATTCAGCAAAGTTAAAGCTAAATTTGATAATATGAGAAAATAAAATATTACATTTTGGTATTGTGGAATAACTCTTTGTTGACATGAAATACGGTTTAATTTCAAGTGCAGAGCGAGAGTTACTGATATTTATACAAATACGAATGTACGAGTATACATTGTTTCAGATAATAAAGACATCATACAGTGCGCTGACACTGCTATTGAGGCTGCGTCATGATTAGAGCTTATCAGCTTATCATTCAACAGCTGGTGCCTTCGATACTCCCTCGTGAATTGTACAAGTAGAACTATTCACACACAACTATTCATTAAACACTACGTTTTAGACGGAAATACTACTTGCAAATACAGTACAAATATATCGTAGTTTATGAGTTTAAACCTAGTATTAGTTAGCTAGTAAATCGTAGAGTGAGTAGGTACAATTTACTGTTATGCGGGTACTTACGATGTGTATTTCGTACCCTTTAGAACCAGTTGCATAGATCTTGGTCACGGCTGAACTCCGTGCAACTGGGTCAAAGTACTGGCGTATACAATACATGTTGTGAGTACTCGCGTAATAATAAATATATACTCTTAGTGCGATGAGTTAAATTGTCGTAACAGCCAGACTTATTATAAAACAGCACAGTTACTTAGTTAAACATTTTTTGAATATTCCACACTTATACTTAGTTTGTAATAATAATTTAATGTAAAATTTATTTTATAGAAGACATAAAAAATGTAATCATGGTTTGTTTCATTTCAATATGAATAATAAATAATTTAATGCACAAAAAAAAATATTTTTTAAACACGTCCTTTTTTCACCAACCAGAAATATTACGGCAATCATGTAGTTATTGTGACAAGACTATTATCAATTATGCCGATGACATAATTTTATCTTTATTAAATAATATAATTATAGATCTATATTGCAAATGTTTCGTCATAATGTTTGAAGCAACTGAATAATGAGAAATAGATTGTCGTATAATCATATCCATCGAGTACTAATAGACTGCATACGGCGTAGACATAGTAAGCTTATAACATGTGAATGATATTCTATAATATCAATTTGTTATTAAACTCATCACTGGATATATTAAAATTCATTTATATACATGAATATATATACTTATATTACATAGTATATAGTGTACCACACACTGTTATAAACACCATTTTTATCCACCCATCGATTCGGAAATGTATTTTGTTATTGAGGAGATAAAATGAAAAGGAGATGATAAAAGTCAAAAGAAATTTTTTTTTCCTCATATCAGTCAGTGCTTGAGTACTATCCCATCTGATGGTAAGTGGCGATGTAGTCTTACCAAGAATTACATCTTTTCACACCTATTATTTATCTATTTTATTATACATAGTATGTTATACTACTAAAATAAAACTCAATTTATGAATTAAATCTTTTACTAACTTAATCCTCCGTGTTTTTCGTTATTCAAATTCAAAATTTTCAAATTAATCTTTATTGTGGACAATAGGATAAAAATTGCAATTTTTAGGTACAATAATTATGATTTACAATGTCCGCTACGTCCTGCCTTAAGGGCGTACAATAATATTAAAATTTTATTATGAATGTA
>DWPA01003301.1:0-14267 GCA_018251375.1 Calpodes ethlius
GTGAAGTCTACCAATCCGCACTTGGCCAGCGTGGTAGACTATGGCCTATACCCCTCACGTCGTGAGAGGAGACCCGACCCCAGCAGTGGGACAATTATGGGTTGTAATGATGATGATGAATGATTTAGAATAAAATAATTTGAGATTCCGTTTATTTATATTAAAATTCTTGTTATATGTATGTATAGGAAAGTAAAAATATCTTTCACTTTGGTATTGAAACCGTAATAACTGGTGTTTAGATAAAGCTCAATATATAAAGTCAGTCAAGTCTGCTCTAGTAATAGACATGGAAATGATGTTATCAAAACAACATATATTCAAATAGTTACGTTAATATAGCGAAGGCGAATGATTTGTAATTAATTAATACGGCTTTGTATTGTCGCATCATAGAATGTCGGTTGTTCTCTCTAAGAGATATTAGTTCTAATTTTATACAAGTCAGAGATGGCGTCATGATATTAAGTTTATAACATAACTTCGGTGGTTTTTGTTGTTTGGAAAATCTTTTGGAAATTTTGGAAATCTTTTGGAAATTTAATATTGTATGTTAGTATGTGTGTTAGTTAATTGAAAAATAAAAATCGACCCTATCTTGACGTACAACGGTTAAAATTCCCTATTCCTAGAACTAAGCCGAAATGATTTCATTCATTTGATTTACTTTGAATGAATAATAAATTAATAGTGTAAAAAATCTGCAGTAATTAAGCCGCTCAGCATCGAAGGTTCACTCGTATGAAATAATTCCTAAGTGAAGATTCAGGTAATATTTATCATATTATTTATGACAAACGTAAACAGCATACGCAATTTCAACTTCGTTGGACAAGAGGAAATAATTCTAATACAGTTTGCAAGATTTAACAATCTAACAAACATTGTATTAAAAAAAAATTACAATAAATACACTCACTGGATTTTTTCTTAATTGCATTTGAGATTGGATGGACATGAATAAGCCGAAAATTAATATTTTCTGGAATATTTTCTTCAGCTGGAAAACGAACACGGAGCACGCACGTCGCGCCTTTCGATAAGCCCAATCAGTATTATATTAAGGCCGGGGCAATAGTTATTTTAAGCTGATTGTTATGGCTTTGGGAAATGTTAACAAAAATCTATTAAAAGGTTTCTATTTCTATAACAAATACAATAGGGTCAATTGAAACCATACACAAAGTTATACGACTAAATTTATTTCACGTCAGTGGGTGTAACGACCGTTTGTAATAGAACTTCCTAAGCTAATAATATAATGACTCCTAATAATTCTTTGCGGTACTCTGGTGTAATTTTGTACACCTATCTCGGTACCAAAAATAGCTTTTATAAAGCAGTAAGAGAAACTCGTTATATCTGTATATATGTATATAGAAGGATCTCTTTCCCTACTTATTATAATTCAAAATTAAATCATCGTTATTTGAGTGAAAAAACTTTGTGGTATTACTAACGTAATGCAATTTGAACTATATAATTATTTCCGTAGAAAATGTCAAGTGTCATTAGGTGCGCAATTTATAAAAGTTCAATTCACTGTAACTCTTAAGTCATTGCAATGCTGCGTTCACATGGTGACTACGCGGTGCATTTTTGTTTTGAATATGGTCAAACCCAATCGCAATGACAAATAAGTGCATGCAAAACGCAAAAACATGTTATATTCGTTATATCTGAAAATTATAATATGATAGTCTTTATTGTACATTAAAAGCAAACATTATGAACTTGTAGAGATGAGAGAAAACAAATCAGAACTTATCGCTAAGTAGTCATCTCCTCTAGACAAACTTCGCTGAAGCCGCAAAGTTAATAATTGGATATGGAGAAGTTGGTTAGATGTATTAAATTTTGAGAGGATAATTTCAATATATGAATTATTTTAAGACTGGTTTGAACCAGTTAGTTTGTAAATAGAGCAGAAATTAGAGGAGAGAATTAAAAAAGGGCAATAAAAACAAAAAGTTACAGCTCATCACAGATATAGTTTTTGATAGAGCTTAGAATGATTTTAAAGAAACCAATGAATATAAAATAAACGACAGTAAAGAGTTTTAGAAGCGGATAGCGGTAACAATGAAAAGTTTTGAACCGTCAGTGTGACATGGGAGCTGAGAAAGAGTAATGGATTTCAAGGAACGGAAAAGTCGATCATGAGTTTGATAGAAAAGATTAAAACTTAGTGTGAGATAGGATAGGAAATATCGATTGAATAGTATACAGTGAAGAAGATTTAAAAAATAATTAAGGCTATTTTATACTTTATATAGAGAAAGCAAACCTACGCTTTTCAAACAAACAAATATAAAAATCATATTTCTTCAGCCGTAATCGCTTTTTCAGTATCGAAAAACTAACATTATTAAGGAAACCAGTGTTCTAAATTTCAGATGAGTAGCCTCAAGTACTTGGCTCAAACCAAATTATCAGAGAGGCGATGTGTCAAATAATGATGTACATTTATGCATAGTTATTTAAGCGTCTACAAAGGCTGAAAATAAAATAAAATTTGTAGTGGATATTACTTTTAAATTACTTTGCTGAAACACTACAAAAGTAGAACTATATATGGTTCTACTTAGAATATTTTGAACAATACTAAGTAGAAACGGAGCTCCTTTAATTGGAAAACTTGGCTCAAGAGTACTTCGTTGTTTTCTAGTTTCCCATCTACATACGGCGCAAGCCGTCTTCATATTAGCTAATAATTAATTTCTACTAATACAATTAATTTGAACGTACTTGATGGCTATAAATGTAGCAAAATCTTAGAGTTTTGATACTACACTTTGTATAGAGTACAAATGTATTCTATACAAAGTGTGACAACAATACAACACTTAGTATAGAATACAACGTGTGACAACAATAATTCTATACAATGTGTGACACGAACCAGTCAATGTTGTTTAGATATTACAAGTATGTCTATGGTAGAACCATAGTTCTGTGTTACATACTTAGATATTGATGTATAGATTCACCTATAGTAGTAAGGTAAAAGGTTGTCAATTCCATTCTCTCACTGGTTCCTAGGCAACGCTCCATTGTTAGATATTTGCTTGAATTTCTCTAAACCATACATCGTAATGGATCTTTCCATAAAAATTAGATGTTTATTCACGGTAAAAAGTAGCCTTTAGCGTCCGTCGTTCTCTCAACTATCTTCAAACCAAAAATCATATCTTATAGACGCTCCGTTAAGCCTTGACAGAAAGACAAATAAACAAAAACACTTTCGCATTTATAATATGAGTATGTCCTTTACCTACTCTGGAATATTAAAAAAAAGACACTTACAGATAACAAACGGATTTCTCGGTTCCTAAGCTGGCAACACATTTGAGATGCCTTTTGTATTACGAAGACTCAAAGGCTTTTGTGACCACTTGTTATCAAGTAACTTGTTGCTCATTTGTAGGCTGTTTTGTTCATTAAAACGGTACTAGATGACATTATGAACAAGTGCTCATCTTTGCCAGCGAGATCACACTTCGTAACTCATTAAGACTGTTGGTTTAGCCTATTCATATCCATAAACAAGTTTATCGCAGCCGTTCCAAAGGGTACTAAGTAAACATTAACCCACCCCACTGCTCTGGCCATGGCCTAGTTTTAACTAATAGGCACTCGTCCAGACGAGCGGTATTATATTGACGATACAAAATTGTTGTCGAAGTCCTTAGTGGGACTTGAAGGGGATTCTTACGATTTAATCGAATAATATCTGGTATAATATCGTGTGTATTGCCAAAACCAGCATCGCTACCAATTTTTGAAGCATTGCATCGTAGTTTCAAACGCTTCCAACTTCTGTTTGGATAATGCTTGAGAACTCATAATCTCAGGATCTAGTCACCGCTCAAAATCCCTATGGCATTTCATAGAAATCCGAAATTTAGCTTGGATTTATCTTTTCATCACATTTGGTAACTTTAAAACATTGAAAATGTTATAAACTTCGCAGTCTTGCTAACTTATTTCACATGAACTATTTTTGAGAGGTCAAATTATATTTTAGTATTATCTTTAATAACAATAATTTTCATTATTTATATAGTCTCCTTTTATATACCTTGTTGACCTTCCGGTCAACGATTATTAATACCCAACATTTATATTTTTGTTCGTGGCATTTTTGGAGGCAACAATAATACTAAGTAACAATAGTTTCTCCTTCTTAATCTTATGCTCTTAACTTAGAGAAATCGTGGTCAGACGTGTTTGGAGACGCACAGCACTTTAACTCTCAATTTGTCCCGGACAGATGCTTGGCAGGCATTCCCTATGAAAGAGATATTCGTCAAGGCTTGAATCTGGTCGGTTTAGCGTAGCGGAGTTCTCTCTCAATATCCTGTTCTTTTCACTCTTTCCATGGCATCTTCATGGCTTGTTATATACCAGAGTCGCACAGTGTTCTGGTGCTAAAGGTGAAGAGCCGACTCTTGAAGCCATGTTTTTGCGCCGTTAAGTTTACGATAAATGTAGTATTCGTATTATTATAACATATATACTTTTAAATCTGTCCTGCTATAGAATATTTATCAACCTAAATATTTTTTAGAATAGTAACCTTTATAAAGGGTAAGTAGCTCATATGTAAAAGCCCTTTCTGCTAAATGGGCTCGGCAAAGCCTAATTAACTACAAGTGTAATAGGTCAGTCGTATGACACGAAGATACTTACTGTAATGTCCAGATTGTTAATTAATGTGTAGGTACTTAATTTAAAACAATTTTAGGCAAGTCCAACTATAAATACGATTTGACACTTCGTTTTGTTATGTTTAATAAGGAAATAATTACTATACATTCTATTAACACTACCACAAATAACGAACGTATCATTAGTATTTGAAGTAGTATTCATTTTTTCTGCAAGTGGCTGTTATTCTATCTTAAATTTATTTACATCTACGTAATAATGCTTCTAACTCTTATAAGAATTAGAGATTTTTTCAATTGGAATTAGATTTAATTGTAAGTACATAAAAATGTATCCTACATAAGTTGTGTGTTAATAATAATTTTAGGCAATGATAGAACTATGTGACTGGACAAGTGTAATTACCCACAACACAAGGTCCTAATCCTAGTGTGGGAACTACTTACCTAGATAACTGTATTGTGTTCTTTTATACCGATAAATTTTACATTTAATTATCTTATATAGTTTTTAGAGACAGTCTAGTGTTTCCGTGAGATTTTCGTAATTCATGTTTCATTTATAGTTCAGATTTATAGATACCGCATAACAAACTAAACAAATACCGGATAATGAATCATAGGAAATAGCTTTTCCGTACATTCGTAATCCGTCATTTTTGTTTATCTCGGCCTCTGTTTGCCTCTTCAGCTAATATTCCCAGAGCGATCTCGTAAATGTACGAATAGGTACTTACATTTTCTTGACCTGTTTCCGAACAAACAGGCTGTTGTAGAAACGAATTTTAAAAGTTTAACTATACTTTAGAGCATAATTCTTCATTATATCGTTGTATAGAACAACATTAGACAATATTTTAATGAACCATTAGTTTATAATGCATTGGTTGCACAATAATCGGCTCAAATTATTTTGAGTAACGTTATTAAATTAAAGATTCGTTAGCCCTAATGTTTCCATTCAATATACGTAATGATTTCATATAGCTTAAACATAATTCATTTAAACATCTTTAACCTGTAATATGTACAGTTCACGAGTCTCTGAAACCTGTAGCTTACCTTCTCGCCCACGCTGCTCAATTAATCTATGAGGAATTTATTGGCCAATTCATTTACTGGAAGTTCTTAATCTTCCTGAAGGCTCACTAATATCTAATATCCACAGAATATCATATACCGCCGAAGAGCGAAAGCGTTAAAAATCTTTTGCCACTTCCTAAACTTTAATTGCTGCATAATTTATTATCGCGATGATAATGTATCTGTTTTATATCAACGAACTGCTCTAAAATTTGCTTTTCGTGCAAATAAATTATGAAGATTTACCTTCGCCGCTGTTTCATTTCATTTTAAACTTTATGCGGATTCTATTCAGGGTATTATATGTATTTTATTTTATAACATATTAGTTACCTACTATATTTGATATACTTTGTTTTCTCGCATACGACAATGTTAAGTATTTGTCTGAAGTAATCAAGAATAAAAAAAAGAGTTTCTATTTATAATTACTTTTGATCTGTTAATTGTTCATAATAATCCTACTACGAAAATATTCAAATACTTCAAAGTACTCGACCATTACGTTGAAAGTCATTTGCACAAAAATCTCATTTAAAATAATTATATTTTCTGAATTCAAAATGAAACAAAACACAAACTTGTTATCTTATGGTAATAAGTTGATAAACTTGAAACGATAAATAAAATAATACAAGATCGGATACAATTTTCTTTTGTGCAAGATACCGTGAAAGACCCCAGCGAGCGTGGGGTCCTGTGGTGTTGCCCCCTTGCTCATCCCCCTTCGCTCTCCCCTACTCCTACTAAGGCTACCTCTACTCCGCATTCAACGGTATCAAAGCGAATAATGTTTATTACTTTTAGTTATTATGAGTAATGGGATACAAGGAAGTATCAAAGGAATCTAAAATGGTATATTTATGATACTAATGTGTATTACATTTTACTTCTAATGTACAACTAAATAACGTAACTTACCCACTCCTGGATCTTGTGATTCCTGAAACAATAGAAACCGTATTTTAATATTAAATTTGTACCTAAATTGTAAAGTAGAAATTCAAAATGCGAAATTTTGCAAAAAATATTAAAATGTTTCTCAATTTGAATTAATATAATACAATCTATGATGATGTAACTAAATCAAAGTTGATTGTTTATATGTACATAATATTATTTACAAATAATAATATCTATAAAAGTGTACGTACTTATATATAGGCATTTAGGCATTAAGCACTCTAAGATATACACGCTTTTTTTATTTTATTTTCCTAACGCTTGCATTATCTGCATTAATCTATGTGTTTAAAAATTATATGTTAATTTATAATCTGTGCCTGTCTAGAGCTATGTATTAATCTGTAGATAGATTACCAAGATTTCTTTTAATCTAACCCAACCTAACCTTCTCTAAAACACCGATGACATTAAATTTGTTAATCAATGTTCTTACATTCATTTTATATCTACATTATAATAATCGTTTTATTTAAAAACCAATTCTTGTTTTATACGTCTATATATTTAATGTCTATCTATATATGTAATTAGCTTCTCCGAAACCACTCTAGCAATTTTGACGAAACTTTATATTAAAGTTGACTATTACTACTTGAATATTAAAAAACAAATTCGTTGTAACTTTAAAATAACAATAACAGAAGATTAGGCTATTTAGTAATAGGTAAGAAAAAATAAATCTTGCTCTGAGATAAGTGTTAATTACGAAATAAACTTTGAGTGTATCGCGATGTTTTCATAGATTTCTTTAAACGACGTCCGATCACGTCCACGTATGAATATGGAAAACATTCTCAATTTACTGCAAATGGCCGAGCAGACGCAATTAGCATACAAACGCTAACATGAAAGCTGAAAGCATTTTTTTATTCATGCCTGACACGTGCAGTCGTGAAAATGTCCAGCGAATAACGCACCATTGTATAAATTAATATCGGCTGTAAACAAATACATAATTATATTCGTAGCAATCGTCACACGTCATCTTTCAAAGTTGGTGAGTGATATAGTTTCAATTTAAATTCTTCTATAGCAGTTTCATTATTTAGTATCTTAACAATCAAATTATGAATTAATGAAAATTCAAGAAAAAAAACAAAAAGTGTTTTTAATAACACTTAACGGCTTCTGTTCCACCAAAGTACTATTTATGTCGGAATTTCAGAACAATGAGCGGTAAGCACGCATACTTTATAACTTTGTTACTTCTATGAGTCACGACTGTAGTATTGTTAGTACAAAATCGTATATTTACGGGAAAAGTGTGGTTTTAAAAGTAAAAATACATAAACCCTGATTATTATATCAATTTCGTATGGTATATTAAGATCCTTGAACTGAATTAAATGTAAGCAAAGAGTTTAAATTATGCATTCAGAACTGTACGTTCTAGATCCGTCTGTTTCATTTAAAAAAAAAAAAAATTGATTGCCAAATTGGGTGATTCACTTGTAAACGGGTCGAGACAAAACGAAACGTGAATAATATGACGAGGAAGAGATTGAAGTACATAGTTTGAGAATAATTATGTAAATAAATCAGTAAGATTATTCAATGGCCATGAAAATGTATCTAGACTGTCTAGACCAGGGATTCCCAAACTATTTAGGCACAAAACCTTTTTTCCAAAGTGAACTTATACTGATATTTTTTCGTCTTGTACAAATCTGTACACGATTATCGATATGTTGAGTATTGAAAAGTACAACAGATATACTTCTTATACAATTTTAACCATTCTTACAACATGTTGGTACACGAAACACGACCTAAACTGTATCTAAAGATGTCAAATAATAACTTGTATTTATTACAAAGAGCCGTTCGTTACACCTCGATCCCTAAAATCAGTCTTTGTTTATATTGACTCTTGGGAAACCGATATTGACTCCTTTGGGAATCCCTGGTACTCTAGAACCGTCTAAGAACATTGAATACAATTACTATTAACTCATAGGTACCTACAATCGAGATAAAAACAAAGTACCTACATTGTCTGAAGTATTTTCAGACAAGGACATAAATGCTATTAGAATAACAAATGTTTTTTCACAACAAAATCATTGACGTACGTGTGGTAGCATTAAAATTCTGAAATGCTAAAATTGCCTAACGTTGTTTTCAAATTCCCAATGGTGGTTACGAACGTGTATGCCAACACAATCGATCAAACAACTATTCATTTGTTACCTAATATTATTCACAAAACATTTTTATCAGTAGATTGCTCACAATCATCTCATTACCACCAATATGGCGTGATAAGGAACAGATAATGATCAAAATGTGGAAACTGTGAAGCGTGTTGTTGTGTTATCTCGAAGTTAATACAAAGAAGAGTGACAGTGTACAATGTACATATTTAATTTCCATACGTTCATGCATGTGAGAATTGTTTTAAAATTTTTATAACTTACTAAAATTGAAAAGTGACAGGCGATGAAGATTGATATTGAATGAGATATTGATTTGCACATTAACGAATTGTGAGCTGTGATATTTTGCCTCTCAAAAAATGTATGTTTTGTTTTGAAAGTGGAGAAGCATGCATGATATTGTAATTTTAATGTTGTTTGCTGCAAATTTGAATAAAATAAAATAGCAATGCTATTTTGAGCAAGCTGACTTTTGCATTCTACATCAGTACTACGCCTGTGTTTAACACTTACCGCCCTATCAATTCCACATATCACTGTTCCTTACCGGGATAAATATACATTTATTTATACTTACGAATTTGTTTCTGTCTTTCTCTTTTTGTTTAAGTTCTGCCTCTTTCTTGGCTTGTTGAATGAGTTGATCTACAAACTCAGAAGCCTCTCGGAGCTTCTCTGGATCGGTCTTGAATTCTGCTATTCTCGCGGCAAGGGCCGAAGTATCGCTGTCTTGCCTCATCGTAACTGATGTATTTCGGTTTCCGTTTACAAATGTAAGTCTACCTCACGGGTGGTTTAAGTCACGACCGCGTTAAAATCCCAAACAAGCGTCACTAAACTCAAACAAACAGTCACTGCGTGCGTTTGACGGTGGGAATGTGTTGGACGTCGTATTTATTGTGTGCCATTACTTTTTATTGAACATGTTTTCACTGAAGTTCAATGAGTGTTAGTTGGAAGGTGAATTTAGTCATAACTGGGCGCGATTTGATGGAGCGGTTAGTAGCGTGTGTTAGCGAGAGAGTCAGCGGAGGTACTGTGGGAGTGTGGGCTCGTGAAGGCGGCCGCCGCGCCGCGCCGGGCCGAAGCTCCGAGCTCGATCATGCGCCGACAGATGCAGTCAGCCCGTGTTCTAAAGGTGCCCACGTAGTTTACAGATTAACTCTAATCACTACAGCTACGTGAACGCTCTCGACACACTACGCTATCTCGAATCTTAATGGATTAACTGGCGGACCTACCTACAAATTTAAAGTGATTTTTTGTGGATGAAGGAATTATTAGATTGTATTGAGTCATCGTCAACTGTAACTCATGTCAAGCATAATATAAAAATCTACTTATATTGTAAGCAGTGGTTTACCTTGCCTTAGATAGGCCCTGTATAAATTTAGTTCGTGGGCTAACGGGATTAGTAAAATGTTCTGACCTGCTGGAGGTCCTATAGATAGACTCTATAGATCAGGGGCCTTATATGATTGATACGGCTAAAGATTGCAGGCAATGACCAATTTGTATCTTCATCACAAGCTTTGACAGTCCCATCATGGTTTACTTTTCACGTTATGATCGTTTAAGACCTCATGCCAGATAAGTAATAATGCGGGTCATTCTTTTTTTTGACATTATATTGATGACGCTTTTGGTGTTATTCTGAAATTCGTAGACAAATGTGATCCTTCAACATCAGGTGGCCAGCGTGTTTATTTGTTGACTATTGATATAATATTCCGGTAAAAGATATCTGTTATAATCGAAAGAATCGAAATATCTTGTACAATCCATGCTGGATCAGAATAATAAAGAATGCTTCCAATATCCTTAGTTACGAAAAGAATACCTCTTAATATTTGGAAGCAAAATATTTATGAATTATAATTCAACTAATTATCATTTTCCATATTGTTTGTACAGGTGATATTACATTTCAATTGCTTTAAACATTTGAAGCCTATACTGTAGAAAAGATTTCAATTCTATTAGATTTTTCCATTGATATATATTATAAAAGTTGTACATCTATGAGATTTTGGAAACAAAGCTTCTTAAAGCCTATTGCGACAGGAGTAAAACGGGAAAAATTGTATACGGTATCGGAAAAAGGAGGTAACGGAAGGAGGTAGGTACCTAATATAAAAAAAACGTTATTATTATACTCGTATATTTCAGCTTAAAAAAATCTGGTATTAGAGGTACTAAGGTACTGGTCACAGTTCGCCATGCTGGCCAAATACGACGTAGATTTCACAAACCTTTGAAAAAATTATGGAGAACTCTCACATGTGCAGATTTCTTCGCCATGTTTTCCTTTACGGAAGAGTGTGATAATTAACCTGTAATAAGCTAATACCTTTTTTTAATTAGATGTGCTTGCAGTATTCGATCCCAAGCCCTCGAATTCGGGAGACCGACCTTTGAATCATTAGGCTATCACTACTTTACTTAATCTATACAACGAATATATATAACAAAACTTAACAATGTCTGTACATGGTAGGTACATAATTATGTTAGAACTTTGAGTTGATGTATTTATGCCGCGACAGGACTACGACGCTGAGTTAGCAGGACGCGATGCGATTAGGTTGTACTGTACTACATTATCATGGACGACACATCACGACACCCGGTTCATGTACATTTCAGTTGATAGCATCGCGCCGACAAGCCATCTCTTTCCGCCTACTGTATGCAAATCTTTAATTATTGCAATAGATTCCATAACAATGTTGAAGAATTTTTATCTGTGTAGTTATTTCGGAAACGGCCGCAGTCTATCTATTTACCAAAAAAAATACAATTTAAACAAAACCATATATGTTCTATGAAGCGTTGCGAGGTATTTAGCACTAGACTTTGAAATAAATTGCCTGAGAAAATTGTAGCCTTTGTCTACAACTTCATTTCATTCCTAACATGCAATTTCGAGTTGCAAAAGTAACCTTGGTGACGCAATTGTTGTAACGTGGTGTTATAGTTAGTTTAAAGAAACCAATTTAATATAGTATATAGTAGTAAAGGAAGTTCTCTATGTGAATAACTTGGAATCTAACCATGCACGTCCATCAACGGGATAAGCGTAGGGAAGGGCCATGGCTAGATAGACTTAGCAGTAGATTTTCAAACGTTGATTGATGAACGGATAGATAAAATGAAGAGCTCGTTTCCTCTTAGAATAAAGAGTTTTAGAGAGAGAGAAGAGCTTTAAAACCATATTCAAATAACTGCTTATGTACCGATTAGTAGACTTTAGCAGCAGTTTAATACATTTAAATATTAAATTAAAGCATAATTTTGCATAAACATGCTGATCTACATCCTAACTAAATCAATATTAATATAATTAATGCGAAAGTGTGTTTGTTTGTCCTTCCTTTACTTCTTAATGATCTTACATTCGCTATGATTATAGATATGAATAGAGATATTTGAGAAGACGACGAGTGCCATAGGATACTTATCAGTACGAAAACATATCATTTCTGCGGGAAGACCCATTAAGATGTATATTTCAGCCAAATTTAAGGAAGTGTTTAACAACAAACGTTACCCGACAACCAATAATAGAAAGGAAAGGAATTGCTGTTTTCTTCTCACTCAAGTGCGAAGCCGCAGGCAAAATCTAGTATGTAAATGAATCTAAAGAATTCACCCTCTATTCACCTACATTCACACACCCACTACTCACCCTCTTAAAGCCATAACTTTACATGTCGATGCCCCCGACGAAAAAAGCGGTAATGTGCTATTACTGACTTTTCAGGTTCGTTACAATTCAAATTGAAGTTTTTGGAAATGTTTTTTTCTAAAGAATTATTCACAAAGAACGTTTTTTTTTCCTGAAAAGTTTTCATTTTACAGTTACCGCTTTATTCGTCGGGGGCGTCGATGTATACGGTTCCAAACCGACTTCGGCACTTCTTTGTTTAGTATCGTCGTAGATATTTCATTTCCTTGTTAGTAAATTCCCGTTATTGTCTTACTATCTACATTTTTAGTCCTTGTAGTTAATGAAACATTTCAAACTAAGTACTGAAGTACTCAACTTTAAGTAGACTGCTTAAAATACAGTTAAAAAAATCTCATATTAAAAGCTCTGCTATTCACGGCATCCAACTCAGTTTATAGTAAGAAATTCCATTCTCTTTTACTGGTTAGGGTGTTACACATTAATAATCGGGTCAGTATTTATAAAAACAACCGGTCGGTAAAGTTTAACAACTATAATGTAAATATTTCGTTTCCATAGAAGAAAAATTAACTAACTAACAATTTTAAACTCAATGAAATCACATTTTTTCGAAACCGCGCATACGGCACCATTTGCAGCTGGATGGTGAAGAGAGGAAATTAACTGTAAATTTTTACCAGTCGAGTTCTGGCAATCAACGTTATCTCAGTGGAATGAAAAATGTAAACTATGAAATAAAATTAGAGACATCCCAAATAACCTTAACAAAAGCTGAAACGACCCGATGCCGGAAGTCATACCAAATAGAGTGCTGCATCACTGTAACGATGAGCTCCAATTTAATATAATTGTAGTAGCTACGAGTCGGATACCGACCCGAATATGTGTGTAGCTCGCCTTACATAATCTACTGTCGTTCTCCTTTTTCTCATATCTTCATTGTTATAATAAAATTCCATGCTGCTTGCGCTACAGGGAACCCTAGGAGTGTGGGGGCCGCGCGCGTAAGCGGTAATTTCATTATTATCCTACTAAGTTGGTAACGTCTATTTTGTTAGCAAGCTACGACGTACACTTATCGATTATTCGTAACTCGCTTTCGCTTCACGTCGTATACCTTATGATTTAATATTTCAATAAATACCACATAAACATCTTTATCGGAAAGTATATAGGTAATATAATGTTAACCATTTTAAAATGTTACCCATTGAAAATGTTGGAATTTACTTGTATGTTTTTGCGACAGAAACTTTGTATAAAAAGAAATCACTGATCTTGACTCCGGAATAATGATTGGCTGCCATTACAATTTTGTTTGGTTTGTTCATCGCATTTTAATGAGGATTTTGATGTTTTAGCGAGGAAAGACGTTGTCTGATAAAACATTAATACCGTCTAGAAACGTTGAAAAGGCTAAATATTCATGATGGTTTAATGTACAACCACTTTCGATGAACCTGGTATTTCTGTCATATTCTAGAATGATAAATTAGAGGATCAAAACAACATTCTATATTCGATTTAAAATACAATTCCTACGAACCAGAATTTAAGACCATTTCAACAAAAACGTAGTCGACTAGAAAAAATCAATGCTTCACTAATATTCCATATTAAAGTACTTAAGAACTGAAGTACATAAAAATATTAGTTACGATAGACTATAAAACAAATGACGTCATACTTCTTTTTTTAATT
>DWPA01003302.1:0-14266 GCA_018251375.1 Calpodes ethlius
AAAAAAATACAAAAAAAATCACAGAAAAAAATTATAAAGCAAAAAGATGTATAAATAATTTTTAACCAACGAATAAAATCCAAAAAAAATCGTGAAGTTATTCCTAATAAAAATTTCCATGATTAAATAATTTTCAAAATTAAATTTAAATTTAAATTCTGATGAAAATAATTCAAATAATATTAACCTTGATAGCAAGCATCCTGAACACTGAAACTAAGCGGAGCACTTCAGGAATGTTACAGTTCGTGAGAATCACTTGTTCACTACGCGATCACTATGCGGAAGTAAGTTCACTGTCGAACTAGTTGTGTGTGCACCTTAGAGAATTTCAAATCATTGTGTTGATTTCGAAATCGACGCTTCGCTTTTATACATTTGCAACATCAACTCATCTCTTCTGCGGAGCTCAACACACG
Organism: Calpodes ethlius; assembly: GCA_018251375.1. Classification (NCBI taxonomy): domain Eukaryota; kingdom Metazoa; phylum Arthropoda; class Insecta; order Lepidoptera; family Hesperiidae; genus Calpodes; species Calpodes ethlius. The sequence goes on from DWPA01003302.1 coordinate 420, forward strand.
CGCGTTTACGTCACGACGTCACGACGCACACAAGCAAACGGCCTACATATTTTTTTTATCATCTTTGCATACCATTGTTGATTCGTTACTTTATTGGGGTATCGGTGTCATACAGAAATTACGTTTGGAATATGTTATTTTAAATAATTTCCGTAGCGAGGGAATTCTTCAATGTTTTTCAAAGAAATTCTGAGTCATATTCAATATCTAATATTGTTTTGCTAACGATGACTAAATTATGAGATATAAAGTCTTAATTGTCATTTTAGGGAGGTATTTCTTGAAAACAATAATAAAACTCTTAGTTATTGAGTCATAGTCATTATCAAATTTAACCGCACAATAAATATATGTGAATAACAACAAATGCACTAAGTTAACTTGGGGGACGCCGTATTTCCATATTTGGCAATTGGATACCTCACATACATAATAATTTTATTTTAATTGCAAGCCTTAAACATTTCTCAGTATTATAATTAAAAAAATATCGAGTCTGAGGACTTCATTTAAACCCTTTCTTATAAATGAAATCGTCATTCGCTATTTTTAATTTCTCAATGTTTATATTTCACTACAGGTAACTCATTTACACGCACTTGCGTGTTTCTTACGTTTTTAAATATAGTATTATTGGTGGTATAAATATTTGTTCCATGTTGTAAAATACGTGGTTATTTAGTTTGCCTGTTTTATGTTCAGCATTCCGAAACATGACCTTGTAAAGTTTCACGTTATTGATTGTGGTAATTACCATACGCATGCAGGGTGAGGTTTCGTAGCATCGTATCTTAACGATTGGATTTACCCAACGGATGTATTAGTCTAATTAACATTAGCGAAGCAGGTTTTTCTATTATACATCTTTCACTTGATCTGAAACGCCTCGTTGGAATTTCTTTTTATGCATCCACACCCTAGAGAATTCGTGGAGCACTTTCCTAATGTGGTCGATAAACATCTGATAATAAAAAGTTGTTTGTTGTTAGTAAATGTTGTTAGGTTGAGTAATAGTGTTCAACTTTTGGACAGTCAATATGTGGTAACAGATTGACACTTGTGAATGGTGTATATAGGATATTTGTATTCTACAGGATCTTCCGACTGCAGTTGATGTACGTGCAAAAATGTTATTGTGTATATCTGCTTGGCTAGATCTCTCTCCTTCTAGAATTAGGCGTAATTTTTTTGGGAATTTCAGTTGCATAGATGAGTTACACCAGGTGAGCTGACGATTTTACTTGAAACTTTGATACGGGCATGATTGGTCGACCTCGTCATTTGTTAACTATACTCACGAATATTCTAGTACATCTCTCGCTAAGAATGATTCGTGCATGAGATCTTATAGTCTAGTGTATCCATCCTAATGGATTATTAATCAAGCAATGAACTCTAAACACACTTGGAGAAATGCCCCACCATGACAATATTATTACCATTGTACTTTTTTAGGATGACAATCAAAATACATGTTTCCTATATTCTTATTGTTTTTGATTTGACTCATCGTAATAATTGTTCCCTTTAAACCTGACCCTTTGATATAAGATAATACTTATGTATTTTTTACCGTTCCAAATGGATGCTTTGTAATGATTTCTTGAAGTGCATTTGTTTCGGTTACAGAACCGGGCGAAACCAATGGAGAATTTTATGAGTACCTCATCATGTAGGGTGAAGTCATTTTAACGGATTGTATAACATTCGAAATCAAAATTTGTGTGTTTGTTTTCCTTGACTCTTTGTATACTACTATCTGAAATTTAACGAATTCCAGATTTAAAATTAGAAACATAGCTAAGATTCGTATATTAAATTTCGTGTCTTATGGACATTTCTAAAACGAAGTAGTTAAGCAATTAAGTATTAAGTAAATGATCTTATCTTCAAGCAGAAGTGTTGTTGAGATTAAACAGCCGATTGACTTCGAACCTTAGGGTTAAGACTGAGACACCTTCCCATCGGTCATTCGACTAGATGTACAACAAGCAGGAAATTTAGTGAAGACTCAAAGATTACTTCGTCTCAAACAAGAAAGACAATTGAAAGTCATAAACTTATCCTAACTATCATTAGAATTCGTAACAATAACTAAATTTAAAACGGAAGAGAGACTTTAGTTTTGTTAAGGGCATGAACATATAATTAAATTGATTCGAGTCTGCAAAGCCAGGTTATTTGGCTTGTATTGAATAATTGTGCTCCGTTATCTTTGACCTGCACTTTGATATCTTCTTTATGTACCGTCATGGTTCAATGAAGTAAGTTCATTTTGTCAGTTACTTATAGTTACCGTTAGGATGATGATACGGAAAGATACATTAAATTAAAATAAGGTTGTTCGGTACTGATAAACATTAACGGTACCTTAAGCCTCTATTTTTTATGATTTAAATTTCTCAATTGATCTTTAATAGATGCTTAAAAATCATTTAGAAATGATTAAAGTTATTATGTAGACAAAAAGAGGTTAGATACTTAGGCATTACGAAGCAATATTATCATGAACTACATAATTTTAATCGTGAGCGTGAATTGATTCATAATATCCGTTTTGTTATGTTGTTTTAATAACGAATGTAATATTATTTGATCCATTCGTATGAAAATGTTTTGCTTTGAATAACTATAGGTATGTCAAAATTTGGACTATTCTAAAGTAAACAAAATAATAAATTCCGCGTTATTAATTAAGATTGTGATTTAATTGATTTAAATAACAATTTAACGGATTGTATTATACTTGTATACGGTTATCAAGAGATAAGTATTACAATTAGTTAAATACATATTAATTTTCAAAGGAATTCACACGATACATTGATGAAATACTAGTTTGAACGAGTTTTATTGTGAGCGATCGTTAATTCTAATGTGTCTAATTCGTGTCCGCCTCATAATAATCTCGATATAAATATTGTCGTTTGCTACCAATCGAAAACATTTCTAATGAGACGGAAATTAGCCACATTCCTGAGAATTTTCCATGATAATATTATTTTACTTAGAACGATGTCGTCTTGCTGGCGCCAGCATCGGATCGCGTAAACAAAATAATGTAATTCCCAAAATATTTGTCGCATCCTAATGTTTCGAATTAAATTTATATTCATTATGTTCCTAGAATTTTCCTTAATTGCTGTGACTCTTTTTCCTTTACTTGGAAATTTATTGACTTATTACGTGTTCCTGTTAAATATGAAATTTTAATTATTATTACTAATACTCTAATCTTTCCATGAAGCTTACCTAGCCAACAATTCATCGTTTTCCGGCTGGAGTCTTCACAGCCAGTATTTTCCTCTTTTTCTCAGCCGGCAAACAAAATTATTGCATAAATAATTAATGCATTATTTTGTGACCGCATTGAAGCGGCTTATAAGGTCTCTAATCCCAAGCTGGTAAATTTGGATCTCATACAGGCCACTGGAAGCCTACCCCTCTACATGATGCTGGTACTTTTCGTGTGGATTACAATCTACATTACTATTGAGTAAATTATTATATTACTGGTATTATTATTTTTCTACAAAGCCTGCCTGGTTACCTTCTTACTGGGATCAGCTTTCAAATGAAAGTTATTAACTGGATTATTAAACTCCATTGAAGTACAAGACAGAAGATAGATAGCCGAATGATTTTTTGTTTTATTCTTTTCTTGCAGCTCTATCTTTCTAACTATTGCTGATATCCTGAAGTTACTTCCGTTTTTATTAACTGATGGAATAAGGTTTTCGATTTGGCTATATTACTTATTATTCTTACCTGAGAACTCCCTTATTTCTCAACCAATTTGAAAAAGCTTTTATTTGTTTGAGAGGTTTTAACTATCAAATTAGTCCCAATTTTAATTTAATAAGGTTCTTATAAAGGTTCTTGCTAATCTATGATAAATTAAAGAAATTACTTAATTGTAGACACTATAGCGATTATTATAAGCTCAACAAAATTATTTAGTAGTTCATATTTTGAAAACATAGGAATTATGTTTTTGTAGACATTTTAATTACTAAAATTATGTTTTATTTTTCTAAAGATGTTGTCTTAAATTTTATTTGCAGAATATTTAAGAGTCTGGTCCATGTAATTCTTCAACAATTGCCTATAATTTATTATTAATTATTGTTATCCTATTGTATGACATAGTGTAATATATTTTCCTGTTGCATTTATCTTTGTCTCGAAAATTTTATTTATTAGGCAACAAGATTCATAATTAGGTCAAGATCAGCAATAGATCATTATTCTGTTCAATTGTGACTGACGAAGTGTACAGTTAGACAAATTGGGGCCATACCGAAAATGTGTCGATCTCTTGCCAAGTTTTTTGCTGACACTACTGGCTGATTGAATAGCACAGAATGGAAATAGGATACATTTCTTCAAATGAATGTTCATTCTTCAAAATATTGACGTAATTTGACATGACATGATAATCATAGTACCTCTAGTTTGGAATTTAGTGAACAGTTGTACTGCAAACATGTAAACGATGACGAGAGATGTACGAAATTACTAATATACGTATTAGTAGCGTTTAATTTTTGTTTTTACTTACTTAGAAGATTAGTCTCTAATAGAATATTCTTTCTTCACTGGATTGTGAGGATTTTGATATTTCTGTTGATCCATCTGACAGTGTGACAGACTTAGAATAATATCGCTCAGAACCGATATAGTGGTACGTAATGAGTAACCCTTTCAAGGAAGCCTTCAAAGGCTACCTTGTTAAGATAAAAATGTTACCATAAATATTTACCCCTTTATATTGTAATTACCACTTTCCACTATCAACAAAATATATATTCCAACACGTGTATGCGTGACGATATGAAGTACACGTACACGCATGTTTATGCTTCACTTAAGGCCAACATAGTATGACAAAAGTGATCCTCTAGGCTTTATAAGAGCTGATAATTATTTGTCAGGTAAAAGAAAATATTAGGCAACAATTAATTCTAAACGATTTACTAGCTCCTCGTGCTTGGTGAAGCACTTCAATAACAATGACGTACAATCTAGCACTCGTGTTATAAAGTGGCGTCAAATTTTTTATTTACTTCGTAACGTGCGTTCCGAAACTTTATAATTATGAAGAAGTTATTGATGGATTATCCGTTGTAAAAAGGCCTGAGGAATGCTCAGTATAATATACTTATTTTTCTATGTTATAATATAGGGAAAAATGGTACTTGTTAGTTTTCTAGCTTTATTATCTATGCGATAATAAGGTTTAAAGAGAATCTTATCTAATATTGTCAATAAGTCGTAAGGTCGAGTTTCATTTAGAGTAGTTGTATCTGATAGCAATAACAAGAAAATAATCTTAATTGTTTACCAAAATAGCTAGAAATATACAATAAATTATGTAGCTCAGTACATAAAGTCTCATCACTTATGTAGCGATCTCTTCCAGACAGCTTATTAGTAAAATAACAGAGTATATATATTTAGACCCAATTGTGGACTAGAAGTTTTATTTACATATTTTTTTAACAGGAAAAATATTTATTTCAACTTATTATAGTGATATTTGCTTAAGTTACGAAAAAATCTCAAATATCCCGAATCAGATGACTCTGATTCAAGATATCGGATTATCAATAAATTTTCTTAAATGTATCCGACCTCGGAAGTTCAGTGACTTAATTTAATCGCGACCTGCATTCCACGTCGATTTCCGGGTACAGAATAAAATTATTACTCATACATAGGCTACGAAAATGTGTTATGAAAACGAAACAATTAAAAATAAGAAAATCAATTTTAAAACAAGGTTTATTTGTGATTAGAACTTTTTTACTACAAGTAAATTCAGATTCATCTATAATTGGGTATATTAAATAAGAATGTTTCAAAATAAAACAATCTTTAATTCTAAATACATTACAAAGAAACAATATGATTTCCTAATATATGTATCAATGTGGTTTATCACTTATTTTTCGATGCAAGCAGATTCCATCCTTGAGTTCAATCTTCCAATTTCATTGCATGCTTTAAAATACCCTGCAAACAGACAATATCAAGATCTTAACATTGTATTCCATCTGAATATTTTTTTATCTTATACTATTTAGTTAAATCTGTAAGCTTTCATGTAATAACCTAATTGTCTGTTGATCCGAACCTTGTAATTTCCTCTTCTCGTAGAAATTTCAGAATAAAAGTTATATACAGATTTTTGGGATTGGAATAACAAAGATAATAACAAAATCGCCGGTGGATATCTGTGACAAATTACAATTATGACTGTAGGAGGGATAGTTAGTAAGCCCTGTTACCATTGGAGGATAATAACAATATTAGTTTGTTATTATTCGTTAGTAACAGGACTTTGCACGTTAGTAATACTAGTATAGGTTAGTCCTGTTAGTAAGTATCAGTTACCTTTATTTAGATACCGGTTAAATCTTTATTAAAGTGTATATAGTACCATAGTGGCACAGGCAATTTTAACGTTTCGCGGACATTTTTGTACAGATTTTTCATAGCGTATAAATGACTAACTTTATTCCAATAATCCAAAAATAATTTAATATATATTTTCCTTCATATATACAGCGTTAATATTAAATGATTATTCACACCTCAGGAATTTGATATCGTCTCAATAAAATATTTCGTCATTTCCTCTGTTTGAGGTATTTCCTTGTACTAATTATTATTTACATTCTTATCACTTCTATAGCCCCGGTTTGACGTCCGAATACCAAGAAAATCTAGTTATTTTATCATGACTAATACATTAATGTATTATACTAAATATATAAACATCAGTCTGAATCCTATTTACGGTGAATCGGTTGTGAAGAAGAGCTATCAAATATTCTGCGAATGTCAACAACTATGTTTGTGTTGCTGCGTCTTTGAGACTAACTCAACTTCCTGTTGGATACACACAGACATCCAAGTCAACAATGGAACGGGATTAGGTACCACCTTTTGGTGGTCGATAGACTGTACTATCCGGTTTAATTCCGAGGTGGTAGGACAATTAAGCCGCATTGTTTTTTTTTTTCAATCGACCGCGATATGTTTTAATGTCTTCAGCTGTGGTGTTAGTCTGTAATATGACTGCTACATCTTCGTCCTTACGCGTTATTTAGTGCGCTAAAGATTACATTACGCAGATGTAGCCAACAATTGATTAAGCTAATGGACACATTAATTAATGTGTATGTATGTAACGGGGATTGTAATGTCGTAAATAATTTAATTAATGTATCCAAGGTTAAAAAAATATTATTATTAAGCGCATTATGGCACAGCCGTTAACTATAACCTTAACGCAGACGTAGAAGGGGCATAATGATATGGACACTTTATCTTTTACCGCTGACATATAGATGACGCCTTAGACGGTTCTTTGAAATTTTGTTAGTGGTTGTGTAATTTCCTTTAACGGGCAAAAAATAATCACGCATATAACTAGAAATATTCCATCAACATCATCATCACAAGCCACAGATAATTGTTTCTCTACTGGACTTGGGTTTTGTCTGACAATGCTCACCAATTATGAAGAACTCTTAGATGTGTAAGTATCTTCACGATGTTTTCCTTCACCGAAGATAGTGATAATTAACTACTAATGCGCTCATAGCTTTTTAAAAGAGGTACGTGCAATATTTGACCACAGACCAATGTGTAAAACTAAGTACTAATTATAGTAGAGTGCAGAAACTTGTTAATAATAGTTCCAAAAACTTTTTCTTTTCTTTAAATTGTAATTAACAGCTTTGGTTTTATGGCAAACTTTCCTTTTTCACACCTTCCTACATTTTACAATAATCCTTTTAGATCAATAAAATTTTATATATACTTAACGGCAGTTCAGATCTGTCTAGTCTGTGAAGAGTATTAATAATTAATCTAAACATCCGAGAAAGTACGAAGTTCAAAAACGAAACATCAAAAGACTGTTTTATGATTGCTAAAATCGAGCTGTCAACTCCATTTTATTTGACAATAAATGGACAATGTTCATTAATAATGATTAAGGTTGTTATTTTAGTTTCGATGTAATATTGTTTTAGAAATTATTGAAAAAGAAATATAATTTATAATTATGTATAAGTGAAATCAGAAAATTAGTATTTAGTCTATAGCGGAAATGTAATAACTAATTTATTTTTTTGTGTAATTAATTTTTTTTTATCATTTATTTTTGACAAAATGGAGATTTAATTATTATAAATCGTTCAGCAGTGAGCTTTTCCCTTGCCTTATTATATTATTATTAAGACAATATTACAGTTTTTAGCAAATTCTTTAATTGTCTACTTTTAGTGTATACTATAATAAGATATTACGAGTTTAAATATAATATTTATATTAGTAAATATTTTATTATTAATTACTAAGTAACAGAACTTTAGTTTCTAACTTCTCAGTCTTAACACTGCAGAGGCACTCAAATCTTGATTCTTATATCTAAGGTGTTGCAAACTTAAAAATGTATTCGAGACTGGTACAGATTAATTTTAAATGTGTGACAGAGGCACGTCACCATTAAGCAAATTCACTATTGATACCATAGATCACGGTAACTCAAACGTGTAGAAATGTCATAACGGAATATATAAAGCCTTAAATAAACACAATATCCCTTAACCGAACTGAGTGTATCTAAATAATGTGTATCTTCAACAACACCGTACTGTCACCACCCTTCAGTAGTAATGAGAAGAGGTATTGGTCACATACAATCATGTGATTAATTAGCTTATTTATCTGGGATTAATATTACAAAGGCATAATGATGGACAGCGTGGTGGACTACTACTTTTCCCCTCACAATGTGAGCGGAACCCCAAGCCCAGAAGTGGGACAGTTATGGGTTGTGATGATGATGATGATATTGAATTTTTACAGATTAAATATACACTTTATTTTAATTTATTAAGAAGAGGTATTAGTTACTGTATTATTTTTACACTGAAATGAATTCATGTATGTAAATAGACTTATATATCCACAATGTTATTAAAATTAGTCGTGTAAGTTTTACTGATCTAAACTTTACGAAATTTATTATATTATGTCACTTCTTACCATATAGTAGTTCTATGGCTATCAGAGTGACAAGAAACAATGACTTTTTAGCAATATGGTGACAAAATTAATGGTCAATGAACCGATAATTCTAATGGTTTACTTTCTCTGTCTCCATTACGAGGCGATCCTTTATTTTATGGTGTCACTATGTTATGTTTTACATCAACAAATAGTCATTGGATTATTGTCAACGATACAGCGAAAGCTTGCAGTTTTAAGTAAAGTTTATTAGCATAATTTATGCTCGCGTGACATACTATAGCTACGTTTGATCTACCGTGAATTTTTTATTGATTTGGCCTGAATTAATGTCGGGATGTCAAAGATTTGATAGTACCCTGTACTGACAGTGGTGAATGCCACAGACCCATTCAGTCTGAAGCTCTCTACTATTTAGTTTATTTTCTGTCAATACTCGATAATGGTTAGGGTTGTCTCTGTGTAAGCTCTGAGTTCCCTTCTACACTTGACCGTGATGTGTTTTAAAACATTGTGCTATGTTTGAGATCCACTTAACAAGAGAGTCCGCGCTTTTATGCGAACCAGTAAAGCATCTGTGATGTTTTGGTGGAAGCTGGTTGCGACGATGATTACTAATGAGTGCAACTTGTTGTAACATTTGCACATTTGTGAGTCTTTCATATAAAAAGCTATATAACTACCCCTTGGTTCGTTTATTAAACCTGACAATCGATATGGGAATCATTTCTAAAGCAGTGATGCTATATCTCAAGGGCAAAACTAGGGTTTTAAGCTTGCGCTTGACTAGGATAATGGATAAAGTGCCTCTCCTTTTCGAAGCCATAATAGTTAAGAAGAATACCAGTGAGATAAACTGGGAGTGAGCAAATCTCGATCGAGGAACGACGATAGGTCGGTGCAGGAAGATATCTTCACTCGTCCAGCAGTAGAGCATTTCGCCATTGACTTAGGTACTAACCAACTGGGAACATTAAAAAAATCCCATGTCGGGTCAGTTATGTATCATACAGGGAATACGCCTGCGTGTTCCTTAGAGACCCTAGGGTCTCCATATTACGCCAGATGGCTATCGTGTAAAGTTACCTTTATTAAATACAATAAGAAGACGTCTAATTCCTCAAAACACCTTCAAACAAACATTGTTTGTTGCCAAATTAAATAACAACACTAACTGAATTCGTCACGGATAACTAAATAACACTTACAAAACTTGTAAGACCACGTGTACCGTGTCGTTGTGTTTACTTATACATTGTACCTAAATCATTATTTATAAACGGTAGCTCCATTATGTGGCGCTTGCGCAGCGCCGGCGAGTTTAATGTTTATCTGAACGATCTTATATCATTAATCTCGTGGCACGTATTGTAGCGATCATAAATAATCAATTGTGTGCAAAAAACGACGGCCGTTAAACACAGTGCATTCACCATTTCTAATTAGGAATTTATAACGTTTAATTTTGGGTCAACAGGATCAATCAATGTCACTGACCCGTAAGGTTGATTTTCATCAATTTGTTATTCGTTAATTAAAACAATATTGATACACAATTTGATAGATAAGTCATTTGTAAGCTTTGTCTGGGGCAGCTAGCAATGCCGTGATCAAATTGCCTCGTTACTTTATTTATTGGGGTATTTAGGCCACAATTATAAACGATACGTTTCATCTCGGTCAGAACAAATGATTAGACGAGTATTATTAAAATAATATTTGAAGTTGTTAGGTTAGCGACTGAAATCCGTAACACAACGCCTCCTTAAACTACATAGAAGATTAAATAATTCGTTAAAGCTGTACACCCATAGAATACCCTGTGTCATAGTTCTCACAATGTGGGAACAAACATTTAAACCCATCATTTAAATTTCTGTCTCGCTAGGAATACAACCCAGGACCATTTGAATGGTGGCCCGATTTGGCAATCATTACGCCACATAGATCGTAAACTTTGGATCTACGTTAAATTTTCTGACGCTGTAAAAATATATTAATCCCAAAATATTATTTTTAACTGCGTTCACAAAGGTTTTTACGTCCTTTGAAACGGCAAATTGTGGATGTCTCGGAAATCCCATATTACTAACGGAATGGCACTGTTAATCCTCAATAAGGTAAAAGGAAGTAAAGAACCATTTCATTATAAAGACTCTTAAATCGATAAAAGAATATTCTGAGATTGAGATCGGCTTGTGTTCGTACACCGACTTTGTATTCTTTTGTATACGATTACACGATACGAATATTCGTATCATCATCACAACCCATAACTGCCCCACTGCTGGGCTCGGGTCTTCTCCTACAATGTGAGGGGTACTAGCCAAAGTGCACGACGATGGCCAATTTCGGATTGGAAGACTTCACACACGAGTATTACGAATATTCGTATACAGCTCGTATATTGTTCGTGTAGCTAGAACTAGGCAATGACGTAGGTTTAATCCTGATGGCGCTTAACGGGGTTGTAGGTTTTTATCCCGTCCCACTTGCCTATCCATTACTTGCACATTTCCTTCAACTAGTTTCGTTGGTAGGTAGCCTTGTACGGATATTAAGAGTTGGGGTGATGACTAATAATCCAGGTAACTTTACTCTTATATCCTTGTTGTACAGAGTATTAATAGATATTTATTAAATAAATAATACAAGTTTTCGCTTCTGAATGTCGAGTTTATAACCGTTGTTATGTCATAAACTTGAATGCCCTGAGGTACATGGGTCATGGGTCACGCGGGGTCAATGGATATTTCGGAACAGTATTAATCTTGATTCATAGCTTAGATATTCTAATTATTTGCGCAAATATATGTTTTTAGCTTAAGAAGTCTTACCAATATTGCAACAGATAGTTTACGTATACTAATAACTTAGATCCGTAAACTTTGTGAGCTATTTAAAAAAATCATTAAGAGTGTACGAGATGTATTCATAGTCATAACATAGCAAAAGCTTGTAAGATTTCATTTAAAACTAGACTTACTAATAATTACTAATGAATATTGATAGTTCATTGTAACTTACTATATTTACTAGGGAAGTATTCATAATTTAAGTAAAAATTACTAGTAAACTAAGCATTTCACTTAAACAATTTAAATGGCTTATGCAAGTTAAAAATACTAGCCATATTGCTATAGCATGCCACTTACTAGTCACTACTAGTAAACTAAAATAACTTGTGCTTACAAATAAATAAGAAAACCATATATTATCCAGATTTATGTGATCTCCTTACAAATCTGATTAAAATATGATAATATAATGTTGATACATTGATTAATGATAAAATAAATTTCCTAAAAAGCATTCGAAATATTTGAGTGACACAAACAAGGTTTATAGTATTAGTGACAGAAAAGAAATCAATAATTTACATCCGTCGCTACTTAGGTTATTAAGAAATAAAACTGTCAATTCGTAGAAAATAATCACGCTTTTAAGATGTCTTATACACAATGAAGTATAGACGGCGCCTTTGATGCGGCAGTGGCTTAAACACGTCTTGTGTGAATTGACTCTGTAATGTGTGCTATTCTTTATTAATTACAATAACTATGACAAAAATAAACGAATAAGTATCTATTTGAATAACTTTATTAACACCTTTTTATTGATTTTGTCTCTATTCATCAACTAAGGTTATGACAACAAAGAAATGGACCATTGTACGTACAGCTGTTTCAACAGCGTTAATGTTAGTCTTAACGGATTAATTAGCGCATTAACGCTTAGCTAAATTAATGGAGTTCTATACAAAACATTTTTCTTTAATTAGCGCGCTAAACTAATAGTGACATCTGTGGTAAGGACACAGATACAGCAGGAGAGTGAGAAATTGAATACTATGATTTGATATCATGCATGCATAACTAACATGTTATTTTTTACGCAATATAAACTCATCGTGACTTTTAAACTTTTTCATAATACTTAGTTATCATATTAAAATTAGTTACTATGTTACGACTGTCTCTGTATCTAATACTAAGCTTAAGATCTGATCTTGCACGAACGAGCGTGGGTCCTTTTTGTAAAGGTCAAGCTGCATGTTTTCTTTACTAATTTTTAAATATTTATATTAAGAAACTAGAGATTGGGTTTATAATTATTTAGGAGAATTTTTTTTTATTTATTTATTTGAACAACAACATAATGTAAACTGAAGCTTAAGCAGAAGACAGTGTTAGAAGGAGACAAGTGTAATTATAAATTAGAGATGCTGACTGCATGCACAGGGAGGGAGTGAAAACTAATAGAAAATAATAAACAACAATACCATTACAAATTGGATTAGCCGATGTAAATTGAATTTAAAATGTCAGTTAATATTGTAAGGCCTATGTTTAGCAATGAAAGGCTCAGGTTCAGGCTGATAAACAAATAGGTAGATAGTATAGTTAGATTTAATACAAAAAATTCAAAATTTTAATGTGCACTCCGTTACATATAACGGTTACGAGGTTGTTTGAGGGATCGCATTATTCGCTCTTACGACTTGGCCAAGAAACCGACCACACGCAGAGAGTATTTATTATCACAACAGTACTATACAATAATTGTTTTTAGAATGTGTGTTTGTGTGTTTGTTTCCGGTAATCACAAAAATAATGTTATCAATTTGGATAGAGTTTTCACTGATATGTGAATGCTTGGGATAATATTGAGTATGAGTTTGTTTTGTTCCTGCGACAACAAATGGACATAGTTATGCAAAAGATTCAACCACAAAAACTAGCTTTAGAGAAAATAAGCCTTAAAAGTTAAATTTTCACAATAAAATAACGAGATAGATATAG
>DWPA01003303.1:0-14266 GCA_018251375.1 Calpodes ethlius
ATTTTATGTGAAACTATTGAATTTAAATTCTTACTTCATTTCGAAACATTTTTTGTTCGAAATAGTAGCAATGGGTTTCTTTCTCTATGATGAATGCCTTATCTAAAAAAAAAATATTGACTTTAAAATTTGACAATTCTAATGTACAAGAATATGTTTTTACTTAACTTCGATATAATTTACTGTTTATTATAATTATACCTTATTTTAACTATGTTGATATATAAATCCGAGTCTATAAATAAACAAAACCGTGACCTTCATTACTAATGTGCAGTGGGGTGACGAGCGGCGACCGTTGGCCCATGACGTTATATAACTTGTGTCGTAAGTCTTGCAGTAAGTTTAAATGGAGTCGATTATAATCAATATATGCAGCACGCTACAATTTTTTACTTTTTTCTATACGATGGGAGATTTTCGGGGGTATAAAAATAAAAGAGATATTATCTATGGAAAAAAAAGAACAACGTTACAATTTAATCTTTTTAAATACGTACTGGAAGGCATGCAAATTCCAGGGAGACAGCTCACCTTTTGGCCTAACTGTTATAACTATAATGAGCCTATGCTGTTATATGTATCATACGACCCCGTAGCTCAGATGGTAGTGACAATGCCTGCAAAGCAAAAGGTCTCGTGTTCGAGCAGACATTCATGTGATAGATAAATGTATATTCTCAGGTCGTCATTAATGATGTCTAATTTGTGTTGTCAATGTCACCCGCAACACAGGGAGTCCTTGTTATATGATTGCTTGAGCGTTTATTTATTTACTAACTGATGCCTATCCGCTTCGCGTGCAGTAAATTAAAAAAGACTACCGATTTTATATATGGCCTATCATTTGAGACATCACATATTCTAGGTGTGTACAATTTCTATCACGATTTATAATGTTATAGTGTTATAAGAACACATACAGATAGATATACAGATAGACAGACAAAAATTAAAAAAGTAGTATAAATAAAAAGAATATTTATCATAAAATTAGGTAAAAAAAATGTACAGAGAGAACCACTAGATTTATATAGTAGATAGTATATATGCATCTATCTATCAGCCTTTAAAGGTCCACTGGTAACAATAATATGTTTAATTAAATTTGTATAGATAGATCAATATTATTAAGACGCTCTTAGTGAACGTGTAAATCTGTTTGTATTTGCAGGACGGATTCGCGCCTCCCGAGGAGATAGACGGCGACAACCCGCCCCCGGAAGAAGACGAGTATTGAACGTTACAAGACAACGCGTATCATAGTGCTCTTTGTATATTATAAACTCGAAATTATCGCTTTACAATCATTGACAACATCGAGTGCTTAGTATTTCACAGCCAATGAGTCGTAACAGTTTACTGTGTAAGTTTAATATTATTATTACGGAGACAGTGGCCCCGGAATGGCTGAAACGATGTGATGTGAAGTTCCTAACATTACATTTATCGTAACGTAAACCTGTAACACGATATTGATACTATAACATGACAGTTGCAACGATCAGTGTTATGCGGATTTGACTAAAGTTTATATCTTTGTAAATAACATGTTAGTGAGATAATGTACCTACAACTTGATCGCATGGCTGTGTCATATCTAAGTGCATTCCTTATTTCATTTAGGAGCGAACATTCTTTTGACGATTTCTTTCTAATTTCGCGTGTTTCCAATTAGAGCCGTTTCTTTGTCGAGATGTATTTAAATTATGTGAGGGAAGATATTTGTGTAACGAGTATAGCTTGGTGTAATGTGAAATCATTTTTGGGCCACTGAAGCCTTATAAACGTGCATTTAATAGGTTGTTGTATATGAAGAGATTTACTGTTACTTGTTTAATTCTGTTATGGTGTGGATATTGGCTGGAATTTAACATTGGTCCTAAATTGACATGAAATAGCCATCGAAGCGATTGTATGATAGATCTGAACACATACTCTATTTAGCGATTATTGTGACCGGCGACTTATGAAGCGTCGTTTTTGGTAGTTGACCTGTTCCAAATTAGCGTGTAAAATGTTTTCTTATATTTAGGGCCGAAATAACATAACCACCCTTAGGTTAATGAATACAAGACTCATTTTTGCGCACTAATTAAACTAACCATAGAAAGTATTTTAATATGTATTGTGAAGATTTTGCTAGGTCGATAAGAAGATGGTTTGTAGTGCAACACGTTGCAGAACTACTAACGACTTGTTGGCGGGAGGTTATTCGCTGAATAAACTGAATAGATATAAATATAATTAATTTATTTACATAAAGCATTCGTAAATTGCCTTAACTGCAGATAATAAAGCCTCTGAATTTCAGATTGTAAAAGTCTTATCAAATTAAATAACTTCATTAATTATAAATGGTGTGTTTGATTTCTATTCATTCTCTGTATATTTTACTCATTTCAGTCAAAGAGGACATAACAATTAATATCCATCCATCCATATATCAAGGCTTGGTGGTGTTTGCCACTTACTAAGAAATGGTGTCATGTACGTGGCCAGATTTTGCCGTGATATTTAAGTGGATTTTTTTGTATATAATACGACATCGCTCTGTTAACTCCTTCACAAGATAATTGGAGAATGGTTTGAACATGATTAGAAATAAGTCTTTTTATTTTCTTCTTTTTCTCTTAACTTACTGAACTTTGCAATTGCCAAACAGTGAGTTTGAATAAAAATCCAATTTTAAAACTCACAATATATTTAAACTATAAAATATCTTACAAAGGTACTTAATTTCGTAATATAATTTACAAGTGGTGTCAAAAACGTATATTACGTAGGTTTGGAATTTGGTTTTCCTGGGGAAACTAGAAAATAGCCCAGTTCAATGAAAAACGGTGTAATGCGTCCCTTCTTACACTTGGAGTGAATTAGGATGATATTATATACACAGCTAATTTCTCTGTCACTATCAGTCAATTTGTGATCTGAAGTTTTGATACAAATTCATTTTGACGAACGAAATAAGAAACATTCAAACTATAATAGGGTTAAATTAATACAGTAACACACGTACTTAAAATTGCAAATACACGATTTACAAAATCAAAAATTCACTTAATTTATCGACTTCAATAATTGTAGAATTTGTAGAAAACACAAATAGAATATTTAAATAATACTATACTATAATGTCATGTTTAAAGACGCAATAATGAAACATAATTACTTATTTATAATAAAATATACAATTTCATATTTAAGATTCTAATTTGTCTATATTAGTTTACGTTTCTCTGAACCCTCTCACGCAACCTTAAGCTTCTATTTGATATATTACTTAAGTTCATGCTGGAATAATCACCTTGACTCAGATTAAAAGATTTTTCCCTTGATCTTGTCATTATCGTGCTAGTGCTGTTTAGTGAGGTATTTTTCGGAACTAATTCTTTAGTTTTTGTCGTTTTATTTGAAGCTTTTGTATTATTTGTTTTAACTTTTAAAGATTGAACAAAACTTTTGTCCTTAGATTTTCTTTTTGGCTGTATTCTACCATTACTCACTGGCTCCTTTACAATCTTAGCATTATTCTTTTGGCCAGATTTTAAAACTTTCACTTTGTCTGTCTGCTTAGCTTCCAAGTTCTTAGAATCTTTGGATTTAAGAGGTGTTTTTACTTGAAGCTTTACATTCTTTGGAGATTTTTTAGTAACATCTTTCTTATTATTTGAAGCATCATCATGCTTTGTCAACTTTTTATTTTTTTGTGCATTTCTAGTTGCACTTATTGTGTCACCTTTGACATTATCAACACCTGGTTTTGCTTTGGTTTTCCTTCCAACTTCTTCACTTTTAGTATTCACTGGAACATTTTCTTTAATAGCACCTCTTTTTTTACCTGTATGGGATGCCAAATCGGTATCTTTATTGTTTTTGCCTTCTTTCTCTTTTTCCTGTTCTACTGAATTGGGTTTATTGAGCTCTTTACTTTTCTTATCACTACTAACAGAAGTTTTAAGAGATGTTAAGCTATTATTCAATACTGAAGGATGGCAATTTCTCACTGTCAATATAGTACCTTTTGAAATTGGTTTCTTTTTACTGTCATCATTTTGTTTATTTCCAAGTTCCTTATTTCTTTTTTGCTGTACTGTTACTGTAAAACAATAATTTATTGTATAAGTAATCAACATTAAACTGCAAAAGCAAAAACATGCGGTATGGATGATAGCTACCTTGATTTTGTTGGATAGTGTTATTCTGGGAAGGAGCAACATTAAACTCCATGTCACTTTCAAAATCAGTATCCCAAAACGTTTTGACGCAATCAGTTACACTTTTTTTACTTGTACCTGAAACAAAAGTATTGTTTAAATGAATTTATACACCAAAACAATTGAAATGCTCGCCTTCATTATCTGTGTAAACATTTTTCAACATACAATGATAATAAATTCTTACCTGTACCTAATAATTTAGTTGGTACTTCACTCCTACTACTATTATTGTTTCTCATCATTTTATTAATCATCTGTGGTTGCAATTTCTGAACCACTATCTTACATTGTGGACCTTTAATAGGATTCTGTAAAGGTTTCTTATTCTCTTCAATGTTTTTATCATGCTGAACATTAAATATTTCTTCATCAGTATAAGTATCACTTATATCTTGAATGTCACAATTTGCAATAACTGCAGTTACGTCCCATTTATCAGTGACATCAACATCATTGGACTTATTATTGTTGGATTCAGTTTTATTTGCTATATTTGTATTATTTATTTGATCTGGAGGGACTATTTTGTGTATTAAATCTAATACATTATTATCTTCTCCTGTAACATCTCTACTTAAACATGATTGTGATGTAACAAGTTTTCTAGCCTTGTTTCTTTCTCTCATTGAGGCACTGTAAATATTCTGAGGACTATTTACACCTATACTATCTGTGCTTATATTCTTTCGTTCAGCCACATCTAGTTTTTGAGTAAATAGTTTCCGTTTAATAAAACTTGGTCTCATTGATAAATCACTGTTAGAATGCATTGTATCTGCCTGTTCTTCTTCAATATCCTTATTATTATCTTTTTCGTTAGGTTTGTTATTAGTTTGTTCAAAATTAAAATCAATCTCTTCTGCTATTGGCGGTACACGGGATTTAGCAAGCAGCTTTTCTGGAACATGATCTTTTTTTGTGGTAACTTTCTTAATAGGCATTTTTGGTTTAGCAAATACGAAGTCATTACATTTTCCATTGGGAATATTTTTACATGTTCTCTCAGGAAGTTCAGGACTTTGAAGTTTTTTTGGTGAATCAGATTTATTTCTTTTCTTATTCGAATAACATAAATCTTCATTTTCAAGAGACCGTTTTCTTTGAACACTTCTTGTATCTTTTTGATTACCTGAAAATCCGTAGAAAAGCTCTTCCTCATCACTGCCACTATTTTGTAATGATGTTTTGCTTGACGGAAGAGTTTTAATCTTTTTATTGTTATTATGTACTTGAGCCCGCCCAGATGTTGTTTTATTAAACCTTTGTGAAGGCAAAAGAAAACCTTTTGTGAATCGTTCTTTTTGTGTCATTTGTGATGTGTTTTGTGCTTTTACTGTAGATTGATTTTGATCTTGAGAAATGGTTGTATTTGGTAATCTTTCTTTGGTGTTATAATTAGAGATAGTTCTATTAGTTGGAATCATATTCCTGAGTGAATTTTGTTTAATATTTTCTGTGCGATCCATAAACATTGAAATCTCTCGAAAATTATTATTAAAATGACATGCATCTGTGGTACCATTGATGTCTCTTTGCATATTTGTACTGAAATGTGATAAATCTCTCATTTGTTTCAAGCCTGGTATATTTTCTTTACAAATTGTAGTTCTAACTGACCTGCAGTCATCACTGCTTATAGATGAATCACTACCTTGCTCACCCGAGTCATCCGCTGACTTTCGTCTAGTTCCTTTCAAAAATAATTTCAGATTTCGTCTCTTTTCAATTCTTTTTCTTTGTCTTGTTTTGATCAATTTATTATAAGCATCTTTTATTATTCTCAGATCATATTTATTGAATTTTATATTTTTAAAAGCAAATACTATGTCGGCAGCACTCACACTTGTTGTTGTATCTGAAATTGGATTTTAATAATTACCATTATATTGAATAAATTAATACAGTTGACATTATTAACTAGACAGGTACCACTATAGGGTTGTCAGTCAAGAAAGGAAAAGGAAGTATATTCAAAAGATATGCGAGTCTTGACCAGGTCAATGTCCTTTTGAAATTTTTAATGTTTAAATTAAAGTTCTATTTGGGGGTACAGAAAAATGATATATACTTACTATATACATACTACTTCATTGGAAGGTTTAATTCACAAATTAATAAAGTTACAGTGACTTTTTAAATACTCGTTGGATCTTTCTACACTTTATAAAATTGCATTATAAATGCAAATCATCAACTATTGCTTATTAATAATGAATTGAAAGTAAAGTAAAACTTAAAATATAAATTTAACATACCAATACTGCGAACTGACATAGGTGATCCTCCTCTGCCATTGTACATGGACCTTTGAGAACCCATTCCATTTTTAAAAACCGATTGGCTAAATGTTGGTGCTCCATACGCCGGGACACTTCTTAAAGACATAGGTGAAGTTTCTCTTCTGTAGCACACACTCCTCTGGTCAAAATTCGATCCACCATATCTACCGTCAAAGTTGCCAGGCATATGCATAGTTGAAGTCAAAACATTATTTCTAAAACTCAATCCAGTGATATTTGTGTTGTTTACATTTGGACCTCTGGCAGATATTGTCTGAAAAAAAAAGACTCGTGATTAGAAAAATTATAGAAATTAAGGATATAATAAACGACTTTCACACTTCAGAATATTTCACCCACTAATAAGAAATATGTTCATATTTTATTTTAACAATATAATATAAAGTACTTGTTATACATATTTATTATATGCAAGTCAATTTATGCATATATTTTGGATGAATTATTTTCAATATCATTTAAACGTAGTCCCTCCTAATCGGATAATAAGTATCTAAACCATTTGCTATCACTATATTTATAGTAGGAATTATCATCAATTATAAAGTGAACAACCGTATACATGTACATAGTCGTCTAGAATATCCCAGGTTTTAACTGTTTGTCTCATAGCTGGAGTATAATATTTTGGGAGTACATGCACAAACAAACAATATCACTAATGTTGTTTCTTACCGTGTTATCATTTTGAAACGTATATATATTGTTCGGTAATGAGTCTTCATCACTGTCAGACATAGCTATGAATACAATTAATCACTACTATGTTATAAAAATTAAATAATTCTCAAAATATTGTTTATTTTAAACGAAAATAAATCTCTACGTCTTCAATTCAAATATCGCTTCAGTAAGCGAGCGTCGTTGTCGTTTTCAGGTTTAAAATTTGGACCACAGATACATAACAAAGCCGTTGACGTTGCTTTTCCGATACACAGATTACACTGAGTATACTACGTGTATGATTGTGTACACAGAGTAAGGAATAATAGCGTAAATAGTACAATAATTAATTATTTTATTATAATGTAGTGTTTTCTATTCGATTCGTTTCGGTAAGATACTTAGGAGCAGAAATTATTTAATAAATGTTATCAAATACTACCAAAAAATTAAATGAAAATAAAAAAATATGTTGACTATTATTTTGCACTTTTATTTTTAATATCAATCAATCATCGATTAAAAGCAATAACACTCCAACCCTATCGATACATACTTAGAGGTTTAAATTCTTAAAAAATAAAATGGAATATTATTATCATCAGACGGTGTTTTCCCCTGTGTGCTCAATCTACTATAGATAACATTTTAGCGACTGACAACAAAAACATTTTGTCCTTGCAACATTATATTTTGTCCTAGCTGTCACATCAGCTCGTTTAATCAATGTCATTATAAGACGTCAAAAGTCAAAACCACGTTAATTTCATTTATTCACGTTTACCTTTACTTTGAAAATGTAAATTTTGGATACCAATTACGAAAAATAATTTGAGTATAATTATAAAATGTCTGCACCTATTCGTTTATTTGTGGGCAATCTCCCTGACAAAGTTAATGAAACGGAACTGCGAAATGCATTCTCGACATTTGGTGAAATAACCGCGTTGGATATAAAAACTAAACAGTCTGTCGAAAATGATAAGAAATTATTTGCATTCATTACTCTATCGGGTACCAATTATGACATTGAATCATGTAAGTACCTACACAACATTATTACATAGGGTTTATTTTGATAAATTTTAGGGTTAAATCTGCAGCTCCCAGATACAGGTTCAGCATTTGCGAAAAATTTGTACGAGGCTTTCTGTACTAAATATATGAAAATAAATGTGTATTTAACTAGATCTCTATAATGTATTACATGTTTTATTTAGAAATACATATTTGTATTATTTAAAAGTTATGTACCCACCGTAATACAAAATGTGTATTTTAGTAATAAGTATTGTTAAAAAACAAAAATAGAGCTACTCTCTATATCATATATCATATTAATAAGCTTACTTGTAAAGGAATTTAACATAGCTTATATGTTAATACAAGGTGTTTGGAATTTCAGACAGAAAAGTCTAATTGCTATACTTTGGAAAAAACGAAAATCTTTTGACTTTCCAACCATGTGGCAACCTTGGTTAAATCCGTTACATGTTATGATGATTGATACTACATTTGAAATCATTATTTCATTAGATGAACAAAAATATAGTGAAGTTAGTGTTGGACTTCATAACTGGGAAAGTAAGGTTAAAAGATCTGAGTGCATATTGATTATGTTATGTTAATTTGATAATGTCACAAGCCAAGTATGTTTAATATAAAGGCACATAAGAGCATTTTTTACGATCAGCCATGGTTATTAACTTGAGCATACATGGCCGCACTAACTATCAACACGGCATTTTGCCAGAAATGATAAATGTCAGATCTAGTTCTGGCGTATTACAATGGATGGCATTACGAATCCGCTGTCAAATATATTTAGTCATAAAGTGACAATCTAAAGGTTGGCATGTGGATCTTATGCTCAGGAGGAAGTATGGTTGTATATTACACTGCATGTTTAATGTTATAATGTTGGTTGGTTCATTTCAAAGCAATATTAAGCCGAAACTGCAGTGTGGGTTGTGGACTATTGTAACAGGTCAACAGAAGATTTTTTAGTACATATTGCCATGTCTATATAATTTTTATTGTAATGCCTTACTTCATCATTCTAATAAATTCACTTCCTCTTTAAGGTATACAACATTTCACACATGGAGATTTCAACGGAAACAGATTGTATGTAACAAGAGCTCGAGAAAGTTTCTTGGAACGGTTACAAAGAGAACGGGACCTAGCCCAAAAAAAAGAAGTTGAAAAGGTTATTAACTATTAAACATTTATTACTATGTAATTCATACTATGACTAGCAGATCCGGCCACACATTGCCTTTGCTCAGGTTTACGTTATTATATTGTAGTAAACTATTCTCTTGTCCCTGTCAAAATATTAATGGATTTTGTAGTGCGTCATATGAACGGTGTAGATCTGAAGTTGTACTGAGTATTGTCCCGCCATGTTACCTTACACCACCATCTGTTGAAATATTATGGAACTAACAGATAGTAAACAAATAATTTGCAATAAAAAAATATTGCAGCTACAAATTTAGATATAAATTATCCTTTTTCCTATAAATATCCAAATTTAGATATAAATTATCTTTTAAGTTGGAGCAAACTATACACAGTGTGCACAATTTTCTTAAAATTGGTTAAGTAATTTAGGAGTTCCTCACAGACAAACACCGTGATATGTGATTTATATATATTAAGATATTTCAAACATATTACTGAATGTAAGCATTTAAGATTAATGCATTATTGAAATCATCTATCACATTTGTTAAACTGTTTCAGAATGAAATACCGAACACAAAGTTGAAAATTAAACCTCTAAATATAAATCTGCATAGTCATAAAAGAAAATTTGATACAGACAGTACTTTGAAAGAGAATGGATATGATAAAAAGCCTAAAGATAAATTTGTAAAAGAATACAACAAAGACATTCAGCAGTCAAAAATAGCTGATAGTTCTACTTTGTCAAACACTTATTCTAAACATGATGCCAATAACTTTGACAAAGATGACAAGAAACAAAATTCTGATAGGAAAAGATTGGAGTCCATGAAGAAGAAGAGGCAAGAGTTCAATGAAAAGAAAATGATAATTAAAACGGGATTAATTGGTATTGTAAGTATTTTTTCTGATTTAGTGACATGACTAGTTAAAATTGTTCTTTTTCATTCATAAAACAATACTAGTGTGGTCTGGCAAATAAGTTAGAATCCTACTGTACAAACCATGTAATCAATAAAAGTTAGCCTTTTAATTATGGCAATTCTCATTAAACAACAGGTGCCTTTCAGTAATATACACATCAATATTTAACTAATAAATGAACTTAATGACAAAAATTATTTACAGGATAAAGCAGTCAACAAGAAAGTAATATTTTCTGATGATGACAATGATAAGATTCTCCAACAAAATGGTGTTCCATTTAACAATTCAACTAATAATATAGATAACAACAACAAAAAAAGGAAGTTGTTTGATGAAGGAGATGATAGTGACAATGAACTTAACTTTGAAATAAAAAAGCAGTTTGAAGGCAAAAAGGGGCAAAAGGTAAATAAAATTAAGGGTTATTTTACTGCTTACTGTACTTAGCTTTATATTTATTAGATTAGATAACCCAGGTTGCTTATGATTTTAATTATATGGTATTTAATTTTTTTTGTCTATTTAACTTTAAATAGGTTTTAGATTTGCAATCCAAATACAAAAGTGATAAACGTTTTGTCTTAGATGAAAGGTTCATTGAAGATGATAAGTCAGATGAGGAACCTAACCAGGATGGCACAGAAGAAGGTATAGAATTAGGCCAAGTTGATGAAAAGTATAAACAACTTAATATTTTACAAGATGTTCTTGGTGTTCCAATCAAGATGAAACAAGCACACGACACCAATAAACCAACCAAGTGAGTAGTAATTGTAATGTTATGAATATATCTGCATCTTAATGTGTCAATTAGTGTGCTAACAATGACACTACATAGATTTGATCAACTGTTTGCGCGCTAATTATTCATATAGAATTACACTAATGTATTTTTAACGCGTTAACTAAGTCGCATTTGTATGGACCAGTTAACATTAACGCAAATCTGACAGAGACATGGAGATGTTATTTTGAAAATAGTAAATCTGGTTTTCACATCAGATGTTTATTATTTTTTGTTTAATTTTATTTATTATATTATTAAATATTTCAGATCTAAATTAGGAATGTTAAGATTTGATCCAAATCAACCAGAGCATGCCAAGTTCTTAGCACCAGTAGCCACGAAAGAAGAACAAACTAAAAAGTCGAAAAAGAAAAAATCCAAGGAGGCTCCTGAAGATGAAGTTGTTCAAGAGCCAAAAATAATAGAAAAAGTAGAAGTGTCAAAAGAACAGTTTTACAAAGTTACCGACACATTAAAAGAAACATTGGAGCAACCAAATACATTCAGTTTGAGAAGTTTGTTTGGTAAAGAGGCTGACACTGATGCTAATGAAGGTACCCAGACTAAAAGAGTTAATAAAAAAGTGCTTTTTTCGTACTTTACGTATTTAGTTTTAAAATTCATGGATTTTTTAATGGTTTTTCAGAAATACCAGAACAAATTGAGGAACAATATGTACCACAAGTTACAAAAACTAAAAAAGTTAAGAATCCATTAGATCCAGGAGAGAAGAATCCGTTTGTATATGATTCCTCAGATTCAGAGGAAGAAGAGAGTAAAGTTGAAAAAGAAGTTGCTCCCCTAACTAGTGCACCAAAACCAGTATGGAGAGAAAACTTATTCTTTTCAGAATCTGATGAGAGGCTTAGAGGTGATCCTTAAATTTATTTAATATTTGTATAGTTTTAGATATGTAGGGCTAATTAACTTGAAAATGAGCTTTCTGTATCTATTCTCATCAGAGAATGTGGTTTAAATAAACCAATTATTATTCATATTCTAATTAACAATTCTTTCAATGTAATATGCAACTTTTGATTTATATTTTTTCAGATGGTTTATTATTTTTCACCCAAACCAATGAAGTAAGGGCTCATAAAGACAGAAGAGAACTGAAATCTGTCATGAAAAAGAGAGTATACAATAAAGAAAGAAAGAATCAAATGTTCCAAAAGAAAATTGGAGGTAGGCGGAAGACTGCTAAAAAGAATTTTAGAAAAAAAAGTTAAAAGATAATATTGAAATGAAAATAAAGATGTTATTAATATTCTGTTTTATTATTAATCAGTAACTAAGAGCATACATGATAAAACATATTATTGATTAGGTTCTAACACTGCAGAAATAAAGATTTGTATATGTTTCCCCATCTAACTAGCACCATGTGGTCAGGTGTCCAATATTATATTTGTTTCTATAGTAGAGAATCGATTAGTCAATGTAATCAATGTGTTTCTGATTATAAAGATCACAATAAATTTATTCCATTGGAAGAATGGTGTTTGTGTTTTTAATGGTATCCTTGAAATTTAAATAAATTTTAATATAAAATTCTCTTTATTCTCTTTAGTCACTATTTTTAAACCAGCAGTGTTAGAACATCAACAATGATGATTTTACAAAACTATCGCCTCTTCCATGTTGGCTTTTTCCTGGCACCAGGTTGTCCAGGCTTCTTTCGTTCTCGTCTACGATGGTCTCGAGTCAGCAGTCCAGCAACTTGCATGGCTTCCAGCATTTGTTTATCAACAAAACTCCTCAAGCCCCAACTGATTCCCCATCTTATTGCCCCAGATTGTCCCGATGGACCTCCTCCTTCTATGTTACATTCTACGTCAACGCGGTCTTGCATTCCAGTGAAAATCAAAGGGAATATAATTTGCTCCCTAGATTGAACATCCTCAAAGTATGTTATATCTTTACCATTAATTGTGATCTTTCCTGTTCCCGGTGATCGAATAGTAACATCTCCTCTTGCTTTCTTCCTCAAACACTCATATGTAGTGATAAAAGCACGACCATCACTGTCATAACTGGGTTTGGGAATTTCTAATGCAAACCTTTGGGTCGCTAGTGGTTTTCTATACTTATCTATGAATTCTTGACATCTATATGAGTACGGAAGGGAAACAAGCCTCTCCATTACTAATTTGAAATTATCATACTCTAGATCAGTGATACTCTCTACCAATGCTTGTTCGAGTTGGTCCTTCGAAAACCAAGAACTGTTAATTATATTCAGACTAGCATTCGGGTCTGGTGTAGCTTTCTTTCTTATAACTTTATCTTCGAATCTGTACAACTGTTGGATATTGTCTGCAGCATCGTGAAGTAACTTAAAGAAATTGGGTTTGCCTGTGTAGAAAAGGAAGTGGTGTGGTCTTCCAGCTTCGTCAAATTCAGCTGCTTTTCTAGCAGGAAAAATTTCTTCAGGAGGCTTCATTAGTGGTCGTGCTGCCGGATCATATATACCACTAGGAAATAAATATTCAATAGCGCGATCAACGTCCTTTTGGGTAAAAGTTTCTGGATCTTCACCCATCATGTTAGCGAGATGTCGTTTGCCGATGGTGTATTCAAATTCCTGCTTTTTCATAAATTCGTCATGCTCTTTAGCCCTCTCCAAATAAGCTCTCATCGCTTTGCTGATCTTCTTCTTTTTGCTTAGTGTCTCCCAATCGGTAAAATGATCAAATACATTATTTTCAGTATTACTCGTGGTACTGTATTTGCAAATGCTTTGAAATGTATTTTTGTACAAGTTACTCGTTCGTGTTGCAGGCAAGGCATGTCTTATGCCGATCTTAATAAAATGTGTCATGTTTGTGAAGTACATATTTAAATCATAACAACATGACTTTTAATTTAGATCATTAACTAATATTAATGATTTAGATATAATATTAAAAATTCAACCTTTCTAACCCCAACAAAATAATTTCATTTGACAATAGATCAAACTTGACACTGACGAACTGGAGAACCACAGAGTATATAATGTTTCGTATAGTATTAGTCCACAGATAATAATAATATTAATATCAATGTTAAAAAAGACTGTGGCCCGCTAAAACAAAAAAAAGTATTTTAAATTTCGTACTAAAATATGTCACAAAAACTTGACTTATATTGGAGCGAATTTCAAAATGGTTATTAAACGAGCACATTTATAAAGT
>DWPA01003304.1:0-14265 GCA_018251375.1 Calpodes ethlius
ACGATACATTTAATCATGTGATGATCTTTAGC
This sequence comes from Calpodes ethlius, assembly GCA_018251375.1. Taxonomy (NCBI): domain Eukaryota; kingdom Metazoa; phylum Arthropoda; class Insecta; order Lepidoptera; family Hesperiidae; genus Calpodes; species Calpodes ethlius. Next base: position 33 of record DWPA01003304.1, read on the forward strand.
AAAGTTGTTGTGTATGAGCCCACGAAGGTTTCTAGGTTGGTACGACCAATTTTCGTTTGGTGGCGCCACTGTCATTCCAATTAATTTCATATTGGCGTAGCAACGCGCGGGGTACAGCTAGTTTATTATAAAAAAAATATATTCTCATAAATGTATACTTATTTTTTAATTTCGTAATATCAGCTGTTACTTTTGCTCGGTAGCCGTAAGCCGCAGCCATAACTTATTTTATATAAAGCCAAATGTACAATTTATTTCAAATAACTATCAAAGGTACTTACAAAATTGTGAAATTAATTCAAATGATGATTTTTCAATAGACGTTAAGTGAATATTTCCATGGAAACAAATCGTATGGAATAGTTTGTGCCAATATATTATCCGAAGATGTGGGTCATGCGTTTCATATTGGAATTTTAATCACTGTTGTATCAATTAAGAGCGGTTGCAGCTGTAGATAAGATAGGGAGAGGCGGAAGGGTCATATTCATCACCACCATCATCATCATCATCATCGTCATCATCAGAACCCATAACTGTCGCACTGTTGAGCTCGGGTCTCCTGACACAATGTTAGGGATTTTAGGTCATATTAGTACCTAGAATCGGAAATTATTTGCAAAACAAAAGGAATTTTAACGGTTTCTTTATTTTGCAGTAATTTTAAGTATAGTACGAAACGCTGAAACTTACATATTTTACCTAAATCATTTTTAAACCCTTAATTAGTTTAACTGAAGTAAATGGACCGCGTGAAATTTTTTTGCGTTTTCATACACTTTCTGATGTCAATGCAGTCGAACAAGCATACTCGTATATAGTATGGCGAACTTTTCAAATAACAAAGGTAGTCTTTAGAAGCTTCATTGAAGTGGTTACACATTATGTACGATTATTGCAGCTTTAAGCGTTATTATCCTAAGTTTGACACAGTTATAACCCACTAACGCCCTCTACATTAGTTTTGAAAGAGCACAGATTTAAAAATTGCACGACAATGAAAGAAATTTTCGGAGCTTATTTTAATAACTTGTCTGAATACAGTTTACTGAAGACGGTCGGCCTGTTTTGTGTATAAATTTACATTAAACGTGGTCGCCAGCTACGGTAATTGGTAAACGTTACAGAGAATTCATTTTTTGAGAGTCCACAAATTTAAAGCTTTGACATTCAAAACAGCTGCGTAAGTTGGTCGGATTTTACGGTACTTTTTAATGGTGGCGGTAGGCAAATGAGATGATGCAAAGAATGGCTTCGGAGATGAGGGATATTTGGAGGGCTTTTCGCGTTATTAATGGGAGGACAGACGTGGAGAAGACAGCGGGCGTGCTCGATTCGTAGCTCAGTACCAGTCTGTGTGGCGTAAATTAAGGCAGGGATCTGTCCAGCAGTTGATCTTCAAAGACAGATAGATAGAATGCGCAATTATATTGAGATGTAAGAAAATCTCGTATAGTTCATTACGAACATCATTCGTATAAGTGTGTATATATGTGTAAATGTTTATGTGTCAATATATGTGTATTATAAAAATAAGTTTTGTAAAATCTCCTTTCTTTCTTAATTTCTATTCAGTCCAATGGTAGACTGATATAGGATGTTTTCAACATTACAATAATGCTTTGTCGTCAAAAATGCTTATAAATAAATAAATACATACTACAATGTGTTATTTAACAAAAAAGTATGATCTGTGGTTCATATCTCATTCACACGTGTCAGTCCTGTGCTTGAGCATTTGCATTTGCGTTTTGCCAACTCTCGGTACGTATTATGATCTACTGGATATTGCTCACGGTTTCACCCGCGTATGAAAATAGAACAGCAATAAAAAGGTTATCGAACCCTTTCTATCACCCTTGCTAAGCAACGCTTTATTGTTAAACCTTTCTTTAATTTGACTGAAATATACATTTTAATAGATCTTTTCAGAGAAATGAGATGTTTTTTGCGGTAAAAAGTAGTCTATGGTTCTTCATCCTCCCAATTATCTCCAAACCAAAAATCATACATCAACGATGCTCCACTGCACCGTGAAAGTAGAACAAACATTTACAAACAAATAAATAAACGAACATACAGTCAGACAAACACACTTTCCCATATATGATATTGATATGTGTATTACAAATGTCTTAAAGTCAAACATCTATTTGAACTACAGTCGCAATCACAACCCGCTGATCAATGTACAGTCCTGACCTCTGAATTGAAGCTGAAATTGAGCCAAGGTTCAACAGTTCAAGCCAAAGTGATTTCATCTGAACGTAATTGAGATCTCAGCATTCCTTACAAGTCGTCCCTGGTGGTACAAATGTTAGTGACGGAAGATATTATACATTGTGTCATGGTCCATTTTATCTTTCTTTCTTTCTTCTTCTCCATCGCTACCCGTTACCATAAAAATCATCTATACATATAAATAAATTGGACTGTCTGTCTGTAATATTGAAATAACCGCTTTTTACTACATGCATATGAATATATGTACGATACATGCACCAAAAATACATTTTTATAAATTTATTTGCCTGTCTTTTTGTTCTGGCTAATCTCTGAAATGGCTGGACTGATTTTGACGGGATTTTTATTCGCAGGTAGCTGATGTAATAAGGAGTAACTTAGGCTACTAAAACAAAATAAAGTAAAACACTTTTTGTTACATTCCACGCGGACGAAGTCGCGGGCACAGCTTGTTGAAATTAAAATCGGACTCGCATAAATTCGGGTATTCTACTCTACTTGTTTGTATTCATATTTCCTATAAACATTTAAGAACGTACGTCACGTTACGAACGCCATTCCCTTACAAGTTGTCCTGTGAATTGGATCACAATTGAAATTTAATCCGTACAATATCCCAATCTGTATCCCTATCTGTAGTCTCAATTTATTCACACGTGCCCAATCGATAATTCCATTTCAATAACTCACATGTCTAATATGAAAACATACCAAACGACAATTCAAATTACCCTATCCGTTACTTCGGTTCTATTGAAATTTGTTGAAATACGAAAACGAAAATCCATCCCGACACTATTCATAGCTTTTTCCATCGCAGCGATAGAAAACCATCTGAATTTCAAACGCTGGCCATGAAATTCGAATTCCGCATAATACACCGGAGCGTGGGAATTCAGGGATCGAGAGGAACCCGCGCGAATAATTTTATTTCAAACGTTTCGACACGATGGCGGACGCTGTGTCCGTTGTCGTTTTTCATCGTATGCAGACGCCATCGTTGCGCCATGCTATCAATTTTCTATCGGATAATCCAGGAAATAGAACAAAAACTAACAGAACTAATCTTCTCTAACAGTCACAACTTCCACAGACCTCTCACTGACGAATAATAATTTTCTGATATTGACAGTTCGTACTAGCATGACTTGCTAACTGATTCAGTCTTTCTTACAGTTGTGTTCGAGGTTTGTCACAGATGTCATTAGGGGGAAGGGGATAATGGTAAAGTAACCTCGTTAGCTTACGAAATATCACTTTATTTATTTAAAAGTTTATATATATACACCATATATACCAAGGATAGAAGAATTGGATTTTTCAAAATATTTTCTACCACTGCAAAATTATTCTGCACAATTTCAGGATTCTAGACAATTTTTGTAACCTGGCAAATAAAGTTTTAATTTTAATGCAATTGCTTAGTTTGTATTCTGAGCGAAGAATTCAATAAAAATACCCTTAGAGTTTTAAAGCAGATTATTTTCAAAAGACACAAATTTCCTACAGTGGCTTTTTTGTCAATTGAACCGGGAAAGTTTGTTGTTGTCATTGCTGAGCTTTGTTTAAGATTATAGCAAATTATTACTAAATTTTCTTGCTAAGGTGATCATGAGCAGTTGAGTACTCCTTTAGTGTCACACATCGTCACAAATCGTAAATTTGGTAAACGATGAAAAGGCCATATTGGATCAGACAACTATTCAAGTCGTTTTTTGGATGCAAAGCTGATAAAAGATCATTATAGTGGAACACTAGAGCTCACTAGATGCTTCTTTTTGGGTTGATTTTGTTTATCGTGGAACATTCTATTTTTAATTGGGGACATTGCAGCCATGTGTTGTATGTGATTGAAAATTGTTCTGCATAACATCCAGTCCACTAGATGTCAGGTTTACAAAATTGCAGTTCTGCAGCGAACTGTCCGTTTATTTCTAAACTTCATGGAGACAGTGATGTCTTTAGTAACCTTGAATGGGATTACAAACTGCACGGCTTCGTGCTAGCTGGCTGCTAAAAGAACTCCAGCGCTCGCTTATTTCTTATATGGAGAGTGATTTTTTTTCATTTTAAATGACAACGTTTCCAAATTAAAATTAACGTCGTATCAAATTACTGGTTCCCGAAGAAATTGTATTTAAATTTTAACTAGATTTAACAGCTTGTGGATCCCGACTGAATTCTAATTTAAGGACGTTAAATTTGTCAACAATAAATTACAGAGAGTGTTATTAAGTTAATTTCTGACGACGTCTACAATTACGCTGACTACACCGACAGCAAAAACTTTATCGCTGTATTGCCGCCTTTTTATTACAAAATAAATAAGGTCATATTACTAAATGATTACTACAGAATATACATAGAAAAGAAATCCTATAATATAGTTAAGGTTATTGACCACTCGTCGACATTTTTGCTGAAAATACGGTTACTTTGTTAAAAGATGTTATAGGCTGCAAGAAGGATACAGTAAATAGACTTTTGGAGCAGGTTTCCCAAAAAAACACTTCGCAAGGGAGATACCATGATATACATTGGAGATTTCAGAATCTAGATAAGTGCTGAATGATTGCCCAGTAGTTTTAATGATAGTTGGATGACTGCCAAGGGGATTAAATATATGCTAGACGACTGCCGTGGGTTTTATTGAGTTTTGGAACACTTCTTGGGGTTTTAGCTAATGCCGGACGATAGCTGAGAGTGTTCAGGGGGAGCTAAGTGATATCTGAGGTCATCTAAAAAATAAAATATCAATGTTTTTATATGTTTATAAAGTTACAATGATAACGTGTGTGGTAATGGTCTGGGACCACCTCGTAAGCATATACATAATTATGCCTGTCTCAGGTGGCCCCACTTTTCGTTATCTTTAGGAGTATAGACTGAAATGTTTATTAATATTTGTGTGTCTCAGTGTGTGGGTTTTGAAGTATTCCTCTGTAATAACAAAATATATTATTATAAACAAATATAATATTTTCGGTTTAGCATGAAATACCATAGGTCCTGTAAGCAGGAAATTTTATAGTTCGTGAACTATTCTACAGATTATAAAGTACTACTTTTAACCCTCAGCCGTGAAATAAATTGATGTGACGGAGAAAATTGTGTTATCAAATCTGTGGTCAGTATGAACTCGTTAATGTGTGAATAAATGGTCGTTTACACGGCCACTATGCGGTGCGTTTTTATGACGATGGGCGATGCAGGTGTGCCGTGTGCATAGATTTTGCGTTTTCGTACACTTTCTGTTGCCACTGCAGTCGAGTTCGACCGCGTAATGAAAATAACGCACTGTAGTCGCTGAGTGAACCCAGAGTAGAAGTTCATCAAAGTTTTATTTATAGAAATAATTCAACTATTCCTGGTAGCAGATGATTCTTCTACATTGCAAGTGTTTGTTACTCATAACTATTCAATAGCAAAGAATTGATTTGAATAAAAGTCAACCATCAATTTTAATGGGATTAGAAAATAAATATTCATTATTTCAATAATTCATGAAATAACAGTTGTAACCGACGTCATTAACGATTCGTGACGTCATAGACCGCTTTAAGAGGTGATCTGCATTCTTTTCATATTCAAGGTACTGGTCGTTGAGTTGATCATATTGTGAATATCTAATGATACTAAACGATTAATGCATACCAAATATCTTTCTTTCAATTATAATCTTAGCTTGTGGTAAAGTTATAGAGATTTCTTGCACGTGTCATCCTTAGTCCGGGTTTGCTACCCCTATTATATTAAGTAGGATCGTACTATCTTTTAGTAAATTGTAATGTCATAGTCATTTGTAACATAGAAGCATTATATAGAGCAAAAAAAATCATTGCTAATTTTAAATTAAGTATTTTTGTATTAACCGTGATTGAAATGCACTTGTAACGCAGCAAAACCAGTTTTTTTTTCATTAATTTGCCCCAAAAATACCATATTATAAACAGTAATATATTTATAAGTAAATGCTGGCAACCCTACCTAGTACAGACTCCAGCTATTCACAAACATAAGTTTAAATTTACTTTATAAGATGTTAGGCAATGTCGCCTTTGTTTGTCTGAAGGGTGCTTGGTTTTCGGTTAAACTTATACCAGAGGCAATACTGCTTACGAGTAGCATCGCGACTGTCACCAACTTCTAGTGGGACTTAATACTTACTATACTTACAGGGTGATTACTAATATTTACTAACAGGCCTAACGAAATTTACATAAAGTAAATAAGCAATAAATTAATACTAATTATTATATTCAATTAAGTTTAATAGTTGAAATTAGAATCCGTAGAGTTGATATTTCTTTGTAATTTAGTTATTAAAGAACAAAAAGCTTACTAAACTAATGAGCTTTTCAAAAGGTAACTAATATTGAGTAAAGTAAGAGTTTGAGCTTTTGTTTTATCCGAATATCGAGCTTATTAAGCACATGTAAATACCTTCGAGATTCTAAGTACATACGGATTTTTACTAAGCAATGATCTGTTCATCTTTACTTTGATTCTGTAGATGCTTCGGAGAACAATCTCTTTGAAATTAGGTGACCCTTTTAGAAAGTTATGGGAAATTTAGGATTAATATATTTCGGACCGTTTTTACATATAAAAGAACTCTTTAACAAGTATCTTTTACTACATAAGTAAAAGAATAACTTTAATATTCTCAATAAAGTTTAAAATTCATATTCATCTGATGTAATAATACAACCGCTTCGCTTCAGAAAACTTATAACGAACGCTTACAAATAGCGCTTCTGCCTATCTGTTACAAGTTAAATTTACGTCTATCGTATCTATATTATTATTATGCCTACGAAAGTGTGTTGTCCTTTTTTCACGGCGCAACGGAGCGTCGCTATGTCATGTTTTTGCTTTGGAGATAGTTGGGAGACGACGAGTACCATAGACTACACATTACCGTAAAAGAACATCTCATTTTTGTGGAGAGATCTCTTACGATGTATATTTTAGCCAAATTAAAGGAAGTGTTTAACAACAAGGTATTGGTAGGTATTGCCTGGCAACCGTTGATAGAAAGAAATTGACAACCTTTTTATATTTGTTCTATACACGCAAGCGGGTGGAGCCGCGGACAACATCTAGTTTTTAATAATTTCAGTGTGCTCCATTTTCAGCTTTTATTTAACTTACAATTTTATGTAACTAGTGAATAGGATTTGTTTCTGTCAAATCTTGAAAGCTGAGAGTAACTCAAGGTCGTCAGACAGAGGAACTCTACTGTGAACAACACATTAACAAAGGTTTTTAATGATAAGTGTGTTTTTTACTAACTCATTTATTTTAGACTAGTTTTATTACTGCAAAGGCATTTAAAACCCAAATTTAGTTTTATTTTTCTGTAAAAAACTACGTGACGGAGAATGAAGACTGGTAACTTAGTCAGCATCAATTTCTCTGATACCTCTCTCACTCATGCTACATACCGGGCGTTAGCTTTTGTGTTTTAACATTAATTAGGTTACGATGAAGAATTTCGGTAAAAATAGGCTTCTCTGGTAAGTTTTGACTGTGATTAAATTGATTACGAGATAACCCTCTCGCTCCCCTCACCTCAAGACCCTGATTGAGGCGATTGAGTTTAGTACTCAACTTTAATAACGTTTTAAAATAGTTTATGCAGTTGTTTTGACTTTCCACTTTCCAAGAAAATTTCCGTTAAAACTATTTCTGCAATCAATTAATTAACATCCAGTCACGTGCCGGCCACCTCAATCATGCAAAGTGCAATTAACTTCAACTTAATTATAGGACATACATTTTCTTCGTGATTTTCCTTTAAGAAGTTTGAAGTAGAGAAGAAGTGAAAGAAAAAAAAAGCGAAGAGGAATAGAGCGGAAACTTTTTTAAACACTAAAGATTTTTTCTAGGACACTATGCTAATAGAAACAAAATAAAGACTCGCTTCATAGAATCTTTATAAAACTTGTGTTGCAACAGAAAGTTGACACGAATACATTCTCGTGATATAAAAATAAACACGGGTAGAATAGAGCTTCAAATAGCTGACAAAAGTCATGCGAGGCTCATAATGCTAAGCAGTCGTTGTCATGAATCAGTTACAGAAATTAGCAACATCATAGGCATTGGTCCAAAAAAGGGGGGAGTGGTCCAGGGAAATGCGAAGTAGCTAGAAAGAAATACACGTAACAAATGTCTTCATAACAATTCTAAATATCATGTAGTTTTGAATCAATTTTTGTCACCTATTTATAAAGATACCTTTTGTTTGGCAACCGTTATAGATACAACTGCATAACGGAGAATACAGTGGTTATGTTGGACTCACACCGACTTAAATCCCACAGTGTTCCAACCTTTTGCTTTTAGGCCAAGTCCAGGCCGATTACCTCATAGGAGAAACCAGGGCCTTCTCTTGGACTAAAGATGACCCTAACATTATAGCTGGCACACCAGGAACACTGAGTCCACCTTCCACCTCGAAGACAATTCTAATACGGAAGACTGTCTCACTTACGAAAGTCTTTCTCAAGGAGGCAAGGGGCAGTCATGAGCAAGCTTCCCACTCGCCTATACAAATAAACATAGTTACGTTGTATATTTCATAAATACGATATTATGTCCAGATTAAGATCCTTAAACTAAAAACTAACAGAGAATCTAAGAAAATATATTAAAAAGAACTAAAGAATAATAAAATCGAATGTTATATGTGATATTTAATTCATATACATTATAAAATTCCCTTCAATTTATCTCGAGCGATATAAAAAGTGAGCAGAGACGCCGTTTCCGTTCCAATATTACCTACGTCAGTGAACAGTATACGTTTTTTCTAGAAATTTTACTGTTATTAAGTATCAGCTTGGCGTAACTTCAAGTTTTCTTGCCTCGTGATATTGTAACGTAGTTTTAAACAGGAACAGCTTAAAAGTGGATTATATTTTTCACGAACCAACTTTAAATAAAAATCTGGGAAATTCCAAATCTTTTTACTATACCGTTGTGAAAAATCGAAATTCTAAGACCTAACGTTTTATTTTCATGCAGATTTTTGGAGTATAAGATTTTGAATGTAAAGTTTATACGAAGAATAAATGCAGAAAGCTAAATTTTATATATTCTTTAATAAATTTCTTTTATGTATATAACACAACATAATATTAAAATTTTCTTTTGAAATTTCTTTTTAAAATATACTTTAACTATTTATATCATATCTCACACTGCTTGATTTACTATTTTTACTGAATTATTTTTTTTCAGAGTTTACAGTCGGGATAAATCGAACGAGCCTGCACAATAACTTGCGTCTGTTTATTTTCTATGGTAACCCTGTGTTTCCGTCATCGAATCAACTCTATGTCATTTACATATGATTACAAAATCGTATGTGTGCAGGTACTTATGTACACACGTCAGAAGTTATATATACTTCTTTCTATAACAAGATCTTTCTAAAAATGTTATTCTTCACGTTATTCTACATTGTTGAAAAAACAACACTAGTTATAATACATTGAAAGTAAGTTTTACAATCAAGTATTATCTAGTTATATAAATGTTATTTAAATATCATAAAACAATATTTGTATATAATTAAAAATAACACGAATAGATGACAAAATTACGTGACACGTCAATTGCTAGCTAATTTCATGGTGTCTGTTTTACGTGACGGTGTGCGCGCGCATCCTAGAAATTCGCTCTCATCTTTTTTTCTAACGCACCAAAAGAAGTATTACTTCAAAAATTCAGTTCAATCGGACGCTAGGTCCAGAAATAGGTCAAATTTAACCTGAAACATTTATTCACTGACAATTGAAACTAAACAAAAGCTTGTAAAAAACTCGTTCCAAACTTGCACTGGGGCAACGAGATCGTTCTAGACTTTATTCAGACAAGGCATACAATGGGCAGTTAAATGCCATCCAATTAGAAGCTGTCAACCGCTGTTACTTATGAATATGTAAAGCGAACACGGATCGTACATTATAAATCATTATGTTATGTGTCCCAGTGAGTCACGGACCGCAGCAGCCGGGTGACACGCGCGATTGCAACCGCTACATTAGCGCTCGCACTGAATTACATTAACTAACAATGTCATTGTCATACGTGAAGCGGAATCGGGGAGTTCGTTCCCGGCTCCTTTTGCAGCGATAATAAAGTGAGATTCGTTAACGCGTCTATCCCTACTGTTAGTTTTTAAAACACGTTTTCAGCACAAAATACAAGTGTATTACCCAATTATTTAACATTAATATTGAGGATTGTAGAATGATTATTACATTTGATAGTATATGTCCAAAAATTTTTTTTAGTACAACCGCCTCGCTCAGTATCTAGAAAACGAATTGCCAATGTTACCGATCTATTTTCAAACTGCATTTTTAGACTAAGGAATTCCATGTTTAAATAACATATTATCCCTGGAAACGGAACAGCTCATCACTCACAATATTAGTATAATATTCTGAACGCTAACAAACTCATACCCCCCCAGTAGAATTCCCTGTAACACGTCACTAACACCCATGATCCGAGAAGAAATATTTATCTGTCACATAATATCTACCCTCGCCGGGAATCGAGCCCAGGACCCCTTGTGTCTCAGGCAGGGTTACTACCAACTGAGCTACGGGGCCGCCAAATTATATTGACTTTATTTAATTACTAGATTGGTAAAAGTCACTAACACGATTATAAAGCATTGTGTACTACACTCAAGATCGGTTCCAAGCGTGGGAACTCATCAATGGCAAAGAGCACTGTTTGAAATTTTTTTTGAACTACAATATAATGTTTTTAGTTTTTAAACTTTTATTTATTAAAGCTCTAAAAGCAGTTCAAGTCTATAAAAACGTCATGATCCACGTGTGTTCATCGTGTAACGTTGTCGAACAGTTCATCGTTGTCGTATGAAATCTCATTTAATCCAGTATTTGTTACACACAAACATTTAGTTATCTGGTCGAAAGTGTAGTTTCTTTAAACACATTAAGTGTTTGTGGTGGAACTGGTTTTACTTTTAGAGAAAATGTTGAGATACGTTGTAAATGTTATAGATATATTTAACGATGTAAAACGTAATGTGCGCAATGATTAAGTACAGCAAAACGTTAACAAGCTTTGCTGTTTTTCAATACGGAACTGCGTAATAACTTTACTGTTGTAAAGTTAGTAATAAATCATTTTATTTACGTTATCAAGGGCTTCGGGCGGAAGACAAGTTGGAAACTTTGTCAATCGTGTCTGTATATTGTACTTTATGTTGTAGAACAAACTTCACACGGCCGTGTCAACTGACCGAGTGCTTTTACCTCGCTTTCGATTTTACCTTTTTACCGATAGCAAATAAAAAGTTAATTATGTTGACGCAAACGTTAGTGATTGCTCATCGGTTTTAAATGTTATTGAGGTCTATATGTTGGCAATTTACTTAGCCGTTGCGGAAATATGTAAAAGACGAAACTATATTGAGTTTAATTCAACAACGTTTTCTGATTAAGTTTAAATAGATTTAAAGATAAGACTACTTTTTTAGTTATAGGAGATATTCATACATATAAAATACATATGTATCTACAAAGACTTGGTCAAGGACAACCTCGCAACATGAGATCGATATGAGGAGTCTTAAAGATCTTTATTGAACCATGATATTGATACAAAGAAACAAGTACTCATGTCGCAAGAACATGATGCACACGATGCAAGACGTTGATACTAGAACACTGTACAGTGCACAGCACCACCACTACACCGGTGCAATTTCACTGGTGCATTCACATTAGATCTTTGAACATCCCCGTATGCACCTGATGATCCCAATCCAGTAAACAGAACAGGATTCAATGCACAAACGACCGCTTGTAAAGTACTTTAAGTTTTCACGCTACTTCATTCAGCTGCACGCTTCATTCACGGAACTGGTGACATTAAAGACTTAACGATTGCCATAATTATGTTATAATGGCAGTTGAAAGTGCTAGCTCAAACTTATCAACATGAAATATATCAGAAGAGCTTCTATGTTATTGTAAATGCTTTCATTTATTTTATCAGTTTTCGCGCGTAAGCATGATAGTGAAGAAATATTTTCATTGGCAATAATTTTCTTGTATTATCATCCGAATTTAAATATAATGAATTGCAAAAAAGAAGATATGTAAGATTTGAAGAGCGCAGAGAGTCATTTATTTAAATCTATATGCCGACAGTGATAACAGTATAATCCGTCTAGAATACGATTACCTATCTAAACATAACTTTTCTGTTTAAAATACTCGCTTTAGATGTACAGCAACAGAAAAGATACGGCGAAGTATGTCAATATCTCATTATTTGTACAGCTGCTATTGTTCATTACTAGAGATATATTGTACGGTGTCATGCTGTGTATTTCGTTGACCTTCGGCGTAGTAGGGACTAGCCAAGGTCTAAGCGCACCGTAAAACAGTTTAATTTTAAACTTAGCTTACTTAAATAATGTATGAATTGTTGTGACGGGCAGCACGCGATAATATTCACGTTGTTATGATTTAGAATCGTTAAAAGCTCACGAGTAAGCTTTCTGAAAAAGTTGACGTAAGCTCACCGGATCTTTAAGAAAATACTGCGTCAAACGCAGTAAGCTAATAAGATTTGAATGAAATCGAAATTATAATACATCGAACAAGAACGGTGAGAGAGAAAGCATCGAAAGCGTTTTATTATTATTGGCGATAGCTTTCTTTTTGTACATCAATGATCACAGATTTGACCGTATAAGGAGATTGGAGGTTAGAAAAATTGATAACACAAAATTGATATACGGCTAAATCATAGACTCCTAGGGAATTATAATATGTTTTATATCAGTCAAATGTACTTATTTATAATTTATTTAATTTAAATGTAACCTTAAGGCTATGTATTGTATTTAATAACTAAACGTAATTGTAAGTGAAAACTTGACAACATTAGGAAAGGGATCTTTGAATGTCCTTCATGAGAAAATGAAAGAAATTTCTTGGTATATGAACTACTATTTAATATTCAAGCTTTTTAATGCTGTCAATAATATCTCGTACCGCTGGGCGGCGCCACTCACCTGTTGCGCACGAACACCGACGAAGATGAAACGTTTCGGCCCTCGAGTATCGCGATACCATCGGCGACATCGCTCTCTACAATCACGACATCATTTCGATTGCAAGTTGGCGTCACGCGAGCTGTTTTGTGGACGCTGTTGTTTGGCCCTTCCACTGCACGAAACACTGGTTATCGCGTAATGGGTCCGGTCACGATGCTCTTACTAACATAATCATTTGATGTTATATACATCTTGCATTAATATTTCTGTTGCTCAGAGAATTATCCGTACTCATATTGTAAATACGAAAATGTGTTTGTTTGTCCTTGTTAATAGTTTAACGGAGCGTCGCTATAGTATAATTTTGGGTTTGGAAATTTTAGACATTTTATAAGTTTATTAAATAAAATAACATAGATTATAGTAATCTGTTATACATATTATATTAAGGCATGTGATCTTCACTGAAGTAAAGAAAAGAATTAGGAAACCGTAACTCCTAGGCATAGGGCATAATAAGCAGGTAAGTAACGAAGTTATTAAGTTATTTAAAGCATTTCAACAAATATTATTTTGATTTGGGTTATAAATTATCTCGCTTTAAACGTTAGATCTACAAAAGCGTACTTAGACTTTGCTCATGCCTGACTTACAAAAACCGTAGCTGAGTATAAATATACTTAGCAAAAACAGTGATTCGAAATTTATAGACATGACATCTTCAGACTGCTGAGCGTAAACTAAATTATTGCTCAAATTATAGGAATTAAAAAAAAAATGAAATGATGATGATAAACATATTTATAACTAACTACCTTTCGTCGACTTGACGTCAATGACATTTAGGTCATTCAAGGAAAGTTTTTCTTTTAAGTGTGAATAAAATATGTAAAACCAAAAAAATTCACATGTAAATTGCTGAAGAAAATT
>DWPA01003305.1:0-14262 GCA_018251375.1 Calpodes ethlius
AATTTTTTACCATAACACAATACAAGCCGTGAAGCTTTTGTCGGGCTGACAAGGGAACATCTTTCGCGAACCTGTAAGCTACATTGTGCTAAACAGGTACATTTCTGTATCTGGTTACACTTTGACAATAATGCTGCGCCGATATTCACTCCTTTATGTCTCGGCGATGAGAAACTCTCAGTTCCGATCAGATAACATTTGTATCCGCCTTCATACAATAGTGGCATAAAAACACTTATATCGTAATCGAATAGGTACAAATTCGCTGGAGATTTTTAACTTTTATTTTACGCCGAAAAAAATATTATAAGTATTTGAACTGGCAAGAAAGAAACGGCTTCATATTTATGTAGGTATTACGAACATGAGAAGTGGGATAAAACGTACAAAAGACAAGTTTTTTAATAATTACTAACGAGAAGACCGACCAAATGAAAAGTTGCAAACGTTATCCATGAAAATTTATACCAAAAGCCGTCACGTTGCCGGTCGGAAATGAAGCGAAGACTCTACTTTTTAATAGGCTCTCCGACTCTATAGTCGTTTTTATTACCTACAATAATTTATCGGCGGGGAAAAAAATCCTGAAACTACCTCCATGACTACTATCCACGCACAATGTTAAGAAAATTAAATGTTACAAAGCTTCGCTTTAAGTATTAATTAATCTGTGGCCCAACGGTCTTCAACCTACAACCCCATATAGGTATATTCTATTTTCAGACATCAATAAATTACAGTTTATTACATACATTTAAAAATAATATGTGTTATACAATTGTATCAGTAAGTCGTGAAAAATTAGCACCGTTATTACACAAGAGATCTCGTCACTCTATTGACGAGATCTCGTCACTCTATTGACGAGATCTTCGAGTGTAGAAAAAATAAAAGTAGGTAAAGGAATTCTGCTAAGCGCAGGCGCCCCGCTGGGTCACGGCGTTCTTCAAAAGTTCTTTCTACCCAGTGACAGCCGAAATTGCCGTGCTTAAAGTAAAAGCGACATCCGAACACGGTTTGTTTTACAAAACAAGCCGTCCCGATCAGATATCAAAGTTAATGACACATTTGACCAAGCACGTTTAGGACAGGACAGAAATTTATCATATTTCGAAAATGGCGAAAAAAATTTAATGGGCTTACAGACAGTTGCAAAAACGAACTTTACATATTTAACACTACTTTAAGTCCTAATGACTTGTTATATTTAGAATAACATTACCGGTATTTTAGTGAAAAATTAATATCTATATAATCTGTATACTATAGTGTTAATTGTTTTAATATTAGGTACTATCAATTGTGTTAAGACTTTATATCTAGTTTTTATATCCTGTTTACGATGAGAGTAAAGATTCTGTTAGAATGAGATTCTATTTACATTAGTAAAAAGGATTGTTTTCAACTGTAAGTATTATATTAGGTAACTTATTCTAATAACATTCTAACTGCGATGAGTTATTTGAAACAACATGTTTCTATAATAACAAGGTATAATTAAGTTTTAACAGTTTAAGAGTTATTTATGATATATAATAAGTTTTAATTGTTGACCGCAGTAGGTACAAAACAATCGTTGATGATAAAAATTTAATTTTAAGTAGGTTCATAATATCAGTTACCTATATAACTTACGTGCTGTAACGCTTGCTAATCCGCGCTCATAGATGCGGTAATGTTGCTTATAAGGGACTAACCTACAGAGATGTGTAAGGTAGTTGGACATTGCGTGAGGAAAAAATGCACTAATATAATTAGCTACTTTTCCACCAGAGATGTGCGAAGTATCGGGACGGAAAATCCCGATATATCAAGTCCTTGCTACACCTACATCAATATTAATGTCAACGGCAATTCCCAAATGCGCCTTAATTATCGCGATAAAATTAACAGGTTAAACGGTTGACTATATTAATGGTATTCTATATTATTAGTTAGTTAGCTAGGCTACATTAATAGTTAGTTTGTGTATCGATTAACGCGTTATTTGGCGCGTTAAACTGTTGGCTTTTTCCACACGGAGTTATTTAAACGGCGCAGTACCTAGTGCGAAAAATGTTAAAAAATACCTTTGTCCCAGCGAATATTTAAATGATCCTATCGTTTCTACTTCGTATTTATTTTATAATTGCAGTTTTGACCTCTTATGTATGTTTATTATTTATGAGTGTGTCCACACACCAATAGATCGCCTATCGATCGATAATAAATGGCTCTTGTTGCGAGGAAGGGTATATGGACTGCTACAGAACTTTAAAAGCTGTAAAAGTCCAAGATTATGTCGTCTAAGTTAATGTTTAGTCTATTTAAAAACCTGTTAAAAATATTTAGAAAATATTATTGCCATTCCAATCTTTACAATCTGTGTTGAATCTTTTTGGTAAAATATAGCCATGACAATTTATCTCTAATATATAAAAATGAATGTTTGTCTGTATGTCCTTTGTAGAATCAAAACGATGCATTTAGTCACGTAATGATCTTTAGCAAAATTGTTGTGTATGAGCCCACGAAAGTTTCTAAGTTGGTACGACGAATTTTCGACAGGTGGCGCCACTGTCATTCCAATTAATACCATATATTTCCGTGACAGACTCAGTTCTAGTTTACAATAAATTTAATGTCTCATTTAACAGTAGGTAATACGTACGGTCGGACAAACATGTGTCAATTCCGTTGTCACATCACTCACCCTGTACCGGATAATGTAATCACGAGACTCGGAAGCCTCACGAATGTCGCTTGATGTATTATAATCCAATATTGGCACCCAATAGCTACAATTTTCACGTGTACATGTTAGTACCTAAGTGTGGAGGTTAAATGGAGAAAATTTATTCACCGCCTACACGTGATCAAGTGACTCATTCCAAGGCTAGCATTAACCTTCTTAGTTTCATTTAAGTGACATTTTATAAAAGATGTCTTGTTTAGGAAAGTATTAAAAGTGGTTTAAAAATCATAAATAATAACTGCCTTAAATATGAATATACAGTTATAAGCATTTTAGCTGTAAGCGGATAATTTGTGTCGTAAGCTATTAAATTATTTATCTGTAACACAAATATAATATGTTCATTTAGAATACATTAGTCATTATGTAAAATTAAATGAATATAAAATAAATATCTCCAGTTATGAGGTACATCCAATTGAAATTACAACCAATTATTAAACATAATATTAATTGACCAGCCCCCCCCCCATTTACTCGTTCCCTTGCTCAGAAAATGTATAAGAAATAAGAAATGACAATTAGTACAGAAAATTTATGTGTCATCATTATCAGAGCGTGAATAGAAAAACCGTTTGTAAAGAATCCCCGAAAAGATAAAAAAACCTAAGTAGCTGTCCCAATTAAAAGCGCTGCGCAAGCTACGTGATAAAGACTACATGACGCACGTGTGAACGAATTAAAAACGTACCTTTCAAATGAATAATTTACTAACATGATTGGAAATTCATAGTATCGAGCCACATTACCTAGTATTGCGACCTGGTATTTTATCGTAGCCTGGCGCCGGGTTGCGCCACTTGCGACCCTTCATTAGGGAAACTTTGTCGTACTGGTATTACCTAGCGATTGGAGTACTGAATATTATCGATTAGACCTTGGTAACGCCAATGAAGAATAATAGGATTAATTGTTACTAGAATAATATATTATTTTCACAAATTGGTCCTGTAATAAGACAAATATTAGGTTTCATAACTCATATGAAGCGACGTTCCTTTCTGCATATAAATTCCTATAACTGGATATTCATACAAGATAACAAATATAGGTAAACTAAGTTACGAAATACGTTTCCATTCGAAATTCGACCGTAATTCATACTTTCAAAGAGTAACTGTAAAGGTTAAAACCTTAATATACATATACACCATCATCACAACCCATAACTGTCCCACAGCTGGGCTCGGGTCTCCTCACATTATGTGTAACAGGCCATACTCCACCACGCTGGCAAAGTGCGGAGTGGTAAACTTCACACACCTTCGAGAATATTATAGAGAACTCTCGGATGTACAGGTTTCCTCACGATGACTTGCTTCACCGAAGCAAGTGATAATTAACTTGTAATTTCGATTAAATATCATATAAAGTTGTTTTGTGCAACGGTCAAATACAATCTTAAGATTTAAATAGTGTTATTAGTAAAAGTTAAGCTTTTAATAGTACACAAAATGTATAATAAAATGTGTTCTGACCTAGTGTTTACATCACGTGATAAACCCTCACGACTTTTTAACAAGAAAAATATGAACAGCTCCATAAATATTAGTACCTACTCGGGTAAGAGCTAATTATTTTAGGCGCGGTTGTAACGTGTTCACAAATAAGTCCTTTCACGTTTCAAGGGTCTCAGGATGGGATATTATCGATCCCCAGGCGACCTTGTACCGAGATGCGCGTTTGAGTTGAATATCACTGGATCACGCTTTAGATACCTACTTAGTCACCTATCGTAATTCTGTTTTTATAAAAATAAACGGCTATAATAAAAGTAAACACAATGTTATTTTCCTATATGTCATTTTATGGTAGGAATATATAAAACGTAATAAAATTCGGTTCGTTATATACATTTATCTATAAATAAGGATGTTTGAATGTATATGAAATCGATAAACTCAGAAACTATTTAACCGATCATTATGAAAATTAGTATGTATATGTGTTTTTCAACGGAGAAGGTTTATAAGCTATGTCCATTGATGTAACTCGCCATCAGGCAGCGCTGTAAAGTGTCAACTTCCAATAGACAAAAGTTTTCCCAGCGAAGCGGGCTGGATTCACTAGTATTTCATAATAAAATGTATGTAGTCGCTTGCTTCGATGAAGGAAATGTCATAAAACCTGCACACCTGAGAGATCTCCATTATATTTACAAGGGTGTGTAGTCTGGTAACCCGCACTTGGGCAGCGTGGTGGTTTCATTTGCGTATTCGTATTACGTTGGATGAATATAGACTGAATATGTAGTCTATTCCTATAATTGCGAGAAGGAACTCCCTTCCAGTAGAAGATCAGTACGATGAAGAAACATAAAGATAATTTATAAAAAAATTGCGGTCAATGTCGATTCTGACTCTTCTCAATACTTGTAACAATTTTAAAGGGAAATATTTAAGATCTAGTTGAAGCAAGAAGAAAATTTATAGTGCTATCATTTACATTTTAAAAGGTGTGTGAAATCTGCCAATCCGCACTTGGTCAGCGTGGTGGCTTACGGCCTTTACCCCTCTTGCTGTATGTGGAGACCCGAACCCAAAAGTGGGACATATATTCCTTGTGTTCTCTGCTAATCAAGCATCTTAACAGTCATTTAATCATATTTAAAAATATTCACGATCAAACTTTCAGAAAACTCAAGAGAATTCAAATCAGAACATACCTACTTTCGCGTATTTTATTGATCTCATAAAATCTAGTGTATAATTCCCTGAAATAATGTATAAAACTTCATCCTAAAGTAAAGGGTGGCAACCCTAATTGTATTATATATTTGTCTAGTTAGAAGCTCTTACTCTATTCTGACATGAAATGGGTTTTAGTTCTCGCACAGTATAAAGTTTCTTTGAGCTGGAGTGTTTTAAAGTTTATGTTGAGGAAAGGACTCTAATAGTTTATCACTAGGGAAGTTGTGGTTCCTGCTCTTGAACCGTAACCGAAACTTTCTGATATCTGATGTTACAATTTATCCGAAACATTTAACTGAATCCAATAAAGTTTCAAATATTTTCTGTAAGACATAAGCGATGTTTTGACAGGATTTCGCCGGCTGGGCATTGACGCATCGTCACCACATAATTACATTATTATCACTCACCAAAATACAAAAACGAAACGCTGGAAACCTGTCAAACATCAATAGAGAGGAGCACGGTGAATATAAATAAGTGGAAATCTACGATAACGTACGAAAGAAGATGTATAAGAAAAGAAAAAGACGTTTCAGCACAACAAACAAAAAGTGGAAATGGAATAAATCACATAATAAAGAACATTGAAAAGTGTAATAAATTCATCATATTTTCGTATCCAATAAACAGAAAAAGGAAATAAGGTAGACAGTTTTGAAGGTGAGGGAAGGGAAGATGATATAAAAACCGTTCGGAATGGAAAGTTAAGTTAATCAAGACTGCCTTTTAACGCGGGACAGCTACAAAGACGTCTTTATGACAATCAAAAACTGTATAAGTCAGTTAGATTTTCATGGCCAATAGATTAAGAGACAATCTTTTCTGGTAAATTCTAAAGAGAATATTCCGGAAATCGAGAGAACCGGTGTCCGGCAAATAAGGATACTATGGGACACCTAACAAATATTATGTACATAATATAAAACACCATACTTGTACATTGTAGACTGTATAGTACACTGCACGTCTTTGATGTCGCTGAACCATGCACGTGGACAGAATGACCATCGCACACATGGCTGGTCAGATGCAATCACACTAGTGTATAACAGTTTGAGTACACGGATACTCGTTTAAAGGCAAACAGGGGTTGTGGGAAATATTCCTACAGGGTGAATGTACTGAAGTTTGCAGAATGGAAACATGAAAAGAACAACTTATAACTAAGTTTTAAAACCAAAATGTCATGCTAAGCTAGCTCAACGCTAGTGAGGTATGCAGAGACCTCTATGTTTAAGTCAGCGATGGACGGAGCCTTTTAAACTCCTTACAATGATGATAGTGAAGAATAAGAGTAAATGTCATAAAATATAATAAATTAACGTTCGTTAATTGATAAAAGTTCGTTTCTGCAATTGGCAGTAACTTTAATCAAAAGTACTGCCCACGGCAATGCACTTTGAGGTTTTTTTGCATCTTAATCTTTCAATCCGTGTGTGTTCAATTCACTATACTGTTTCAATATCGATAGCATGACAACGTCGTTTCTTAATATATCTGTTTAATAATCATGTTTGCTGACTGTTGCCTTGTTGATTGTTGTCCTATAATAATTGATATGTTTGATAACTTTCCACAAATTCTAAAGTCTTTCGTTATTTCTGTCTGACAATTCTCTGAATGACGCACAGGATCCCATCTGTGGCGGATCAGTGGGTATTAGGAGCATTCACTGTTGTCGAATTTTGGCTTGTGTGTATTCCTTTAATGGTTTCCCCAGGGTCGACTCTACGTTAAAGTGATCTTAGGGGCCGAAGAGTTCTAAACATCGATTCCTATTCATTTACACAAGTTCTTATTTTAAACTTTCAAGATTCTGTATAACTTATATTACGTGTACCAACTTGTTATATAAATTCCTAATATTTTAGTAGGAAGTACCATTGATTTATATATAAATATTGTCAAGAATCAGGACCGGTCTGAGTTGCGCAAATTAGGGGAGGCCTATGTCCAGCAGTGGACCTTCAAAAGCCGATAGATAGACAGATAACATAGATTTACTTACAAAAACTCTACAAGTCGATAATCTAGAACAGGATGAAAAACTTGGCAAGGGAAAAAGCTAGAGATAGGATTATTTAATAATTTAACTGTAGGGGATTTTATTGATTCACTTTGGAAAATAGGTCTTTGCTCAAAACATTTGGGAATCTTTGCGTCACAGAGAGACGGAATATGAAAATGCGCTCGGATGTGGATACTGTTTTAAACGGTTAGTGATTTGAACTGAACTGATCCGAGTCGAATTGATTAAAGTGCAATTTTCCAATAACAATTAACATAAAATCCACAACTAGAAATTATATAACACCAAAGAATCGACCGGGGTGTAATTTATCACGCTAAATGGCTTTGTTCAAACTAATCTCTGGTTTTCTTAAACATTGTTCCCACTTGCTCAGTTGTAATTCGTTCGCTGGCAAAAGGCCAAACACCTTTACCTACTAGCGTTTCTCTAGTCATTTGACCTTTAACTGCAACTAACAGTTAAGATAAAACTACATAATTCTTTATCTGCAATTTACATTCTCTTCTTACGTTTTAATATATAATATTTTCAGGATTAAGCAAGATTTAAAACAAAAACATTTCTACTGTAAATTTCTCACACATATTAATATTGAATGAACTATTTGTGATTGTCTAAGTATTATATCACAGTTCACAGAACAGAATAGTAGGTAGAATACCTAATGCTAAAGACGTAAGTGGACGCTGCGACAAATGAATACTTTAGTATTAGTTGATTGATTAATAGCCAGCTAAGTAGTTAGTATCAATATTTAACTGTCAGTATATTCGTTCACGCTAATCTTAGTACCATAGATTATTATTAAATTGAGTGACTTAGTACAAGTAATTCGCTCTTGATTAATACGAAGAAGTTTTGTGCAAGTAATTCTATGCGATTAACATTTACTAAAGGTATATAAAAATGTCTGGTGTACATGTGAGACGATAGCAGTGATTGGTAGACGAATTTATGGGCGTACCGAGTGGGAGGTTGGCAACTGAACCCCTCACTGATTTGTATATGTCTTCCAGTATGTACCAATTAATGATCGTACAAGTTCTTGTAAAACCAGGTGTAACTCTCCCCCCCGCCCTTCTAGGCACATAACAGTGAAATACCTACCCTACTGGTCCAAAAATATCTAAACGCCTGGCCCATAAAACTAGGTACTATCCATGTATATAATGAAATACCATAGAATAACGTCAACTAGGGCATCTAGTCTATATAAATGAAGGTCTGTCTGGATGTAATCGTAAACTAAGCATTTGATCTTATGATGATCTTTACCAAAGTTGTTAAGCATGAGCCCACGAAGGTTTCTCATTTTGTGCGGCCAATTTTCAATAGATAACGCCATTGTCATCATGAAGAACTTTATCCGTTAGCCTGAGATAAGGCGAGCGAAGCCGCGAACGGAAAGCTAGTTATTAATATAATCGTAATTGTTCAGTACGAAGTCTTATTAAAGTATTTTAAAGAGTACCTACCTATGTATTTGTTAAAAAATAACAAACGTTATAATAACATAGAATTTATTGTTATATACTGGTATATTATTCACATATATTCATAGTCTTAACATTTTTTACAGGTACCTATTCTATGAGTATATGTAAACATCTCTACTAACAAAAACTGCTTTTAGATCTATTTACCACACTAATGTTTGAACAATATGATTAAAACTAAAAGCTTCTATACACTGTGAAGTAAGTTGCACGCTGTAGGAAGGAACGAGCTGACGTGGGCGTCATCAATCTACCCTCGGGCCAAGAGGGAACTTAATGTGGCCGCCACTCACGACCAAATTATTATGTTATAACAACTACAGATTATGTGGACACTTAACTAAAAGGTCGTGCACTCACAATAAAATTATCTTATACGATATTTTGGGGCTTACAACCTAGTTATTTGTTGCTTGTTGGGGACATGTGCTTGGTTTTGTAATCAAACGAGAATAATTACTTGAGTTTGCGTCATGTTTTAAGTAACTTATTCGTAGAGTAGGTATATTACATTTTGACAGTGCTTAGTTCGTTTAATAAAATCTTCTTTAGATATAAATAGTTGCGTAAGTTTATTATTATTAGCTTATTCAATAGCTTACAATTTGAATGAAGAAAGAATTGTCAAAATTAAGAATACTCCGCGAATTAGCTACGTTAGTGCGAATTCGCATACATAAACGAACATGCCTCGTACAATATTAATATTAATGCGGGTTAAATTTAATATAAGTAGACCGAAGAAATCTCATTCGATGCCTGCTTATTTCGAGCAGGAAATTAAACGTATCCCTCAATCTCAGGGGAAGATTAGTTTGTAGCTTCATGTAACAAGATGAAATCTAGTTAACCTCAAATCCTTGTGGAAAAGTATGTATTTAGATCTTTTTCAATGTTACCTTGGGGTAATATATGAGAATGTATGAGAGAACATAGAATATACATGGACAATAGATCAAATATGGTCGCAGTGGCCCTTGGGATCTGCGTCTCTTGCCCGAACATATTATGGGAAATACGTGTAAAATGACTTTTATGTACGTGAGCGTACATATAATTAGTATTCCAGGGTAAGAGGGCAGTTAAATAACGAGTTAGGATTTAAGAATATTTTTTTTGTTTGTCTGTCTTTTTGTCCGCTTTCTAATAACTTGAAAATCAGTGAAAGAATTTTAATGTAAATTGGTAGGTAACAACTTATACTTATATCGAGTCATATTCAAAAAAATATATTAAAGGAAATATGTTTCGTTAGAAAATAGAATTATCGTTTGTATAGATTTTGAAAGATTTGTTTCAAATTTACATCAAACATTCCTTTCTTGAATCTATTGAATATATGCACCTATTTCCCAATTTTCCAACATTTGGGAAACGAAAGAAGAAGTCAAAGACATGTAGATGTTTTAAGCTTCCAAAAACATCTGAGTGAACTTTGTGTAATTTAATTTAGGATTTTTAAAACTTAACTCAGGAAATTATACAGTCATTTACCTATATCAATATAAATTCACTTTATAGGACCTATCACACTTGCCACTTATCCAGTAATGACCCAACACCTTACAACTATAAAAAACATTGCGCAAGTCCGATAAACTTGACCAGTAACATTTTTTACAGTGAACAAAACTATTCAAAAATCCTCAGTATGCAGACGCAAACGAAGGTTCTGCAAGGTGGTGATGCAAGTATACACCTATTTGTGTCGTACCGAGACACCGAGGCGGCCGCCGGCCGACGCCGCGACGCCTCCACTCCGGCGTCAACCGACCGGGCGGCCGCTATGAATAAAGTTCCTGAATACTGCAGTCCGATTGTAAATGCGCATATTTATTGCAGTTCTGGAATTTGTTTTATTCGATACTCCAGTCTAGTTCCCCGTGTTAACATACATTCGATAGCTACCTACTTACTACGGTTTCGTAGTTTTGCTGTAAATAATAATAGGTGACATAGATTTAAAGACCTAATTTATGATACCATAGTAAGTTCTAAGTAGGTTAATTAATGGTTAATTAATTATCGGCAGTATTAGACACGTGTCGAATAACTACTGTAGGAATAAATCTACCCATTATGAGCCAAGCGTTTGTTTAGGTCACAAACACAACTTTAAATCATAACCTTGGATGTAGTCAGCTTCTGATCCGGGCAAGTCGGTTATAAGATTTTTCTGGGCAAAGGGGGGGGGGGGGCATGGACACCTCTCCTATGACGATAAGAAATGTAGATAACACTTAGTATCTAACTACCTATCTAATGTGTTCAAACGTAAGTGTTCAAAATTCAGCAGTTCCAATAACATAGAAAATGTGTTATTACTTAAAAACTTCTACCATATTACCCATAAATAATAGAAATATTTATAGTTAATAGCATCAGGCGTTACTTTCCGGAAATTCATTGTTATTAAGTTATTATTAGCCTACTTTGCAACAATCCGCGATTAAAATGTATGACCGGATGTACTTTAAGAGAGATAATTAAACAATAAGGTTTTTTAACACGTTTGAAATGCAGGCTTATGGAATACTAGCAGCTCGTCTCGGCTTCATACGGGTCCAATTAAAATAAAACGTTCAGTATTCTACTTGCAAATTAATTATTGAAACCAGATGATTTACTTCTAAGATAATTATGAACTCACTCAGAAATATTACCTCTTTATCATTATGGATAGGTATATAACAAAATATATGTACATAGTCTGACCTATCACTGTCATTCTGTGTTATAACAACATAATCAATAAGGAAATATGAACATTAAGATTTACCGTCTATCGTAACAATATCAGGTAAAATAAATGTCACATTTCCAATACAAAATCGTATTTGTAAATTGTTACGCAGTAGCTACACGATACAGGTACCATGCAGACGTAACTTGAATAGTACATGTGAATCCGCTCTTGTCTGTAGAAATGTCGATCGCTGCTAGCAATATCCACTGAATATCTCTTTGATAGTCTCTTTGAGAAGCTACTCACAGTTTTATTGAATATAAAACGTACAGTGCACATAGTAAGTATGTTAATAAAAATAGCATGTAAATGATATCTCTTAACCTTGATGTTTTTATGGGTTAACGATACCAAACGAGCTTGCAGTGTCACCGTCCCCTGTCGACACCTGTCATGACATACTCCGAATAGGACTGTATGAGTGACTATAGTTAGAAAGTCTTGTAAGTATTAGTATTAATAACAATATAATTTGGTACTATTTCTTAGTAACAGGACTGTCGACTTTAGGACAGTTACTGTAGTTTAGTCCTGTTAGCAGTGTTAGACGGAATACCGGATCAACCGGTAAACGTTACAGCACTACGCTGGCGGGAATTTCCCATCCCTAGTCCGAGCTTGACAAGCACTTTTTATTTTTATTATTATTATACTGATTATAACTTGTGGCTCTTACATAAAGTGTTAAATGAAGTATATTCTTCATATATAGGTATATCTTTTTTATTAGTAGGTATGTATTAGTAATCGTTAGTAATTTGTCCCACCCTAAATTAGTTACAGATGCGTTCTACACCTGAGGACCGAAGATCGCCTCTTGTATAAGTATAATAGGCAATCCAGAGCATCCGTCAAAGAGATTCCAATTGTATTCACAATTGCTATAAGGCAATTATTATACGGCAGAAATTGGTAATGCGGTGGTACTTTCCAGGGTAGGCCACACATGGGTGTTACACTCCCACATAATGTTCCTTGCTTATCGTGTCCTACTGAACATGAAATTATGCAATGTTTGGTGCTTCTGAACCACCTACTAGCATACCAAGAGTAGGCATGTGGTAAGGGTTTTATCTGTATGGCTACCCTTGATCTACGAATTAACCGCATTTTTATTTAATACTGTGTCTACTTCGATAGAATTTCGGAATCACCAAATATTTAGTCTAATCTATACTAATTAGTAAATGTGAAAGTGTGTCTGTTTGTTTGTCCTTCTTTCACGGCGCAACGGAGCATCCTTATGTATGATTTTGGATTTGGAGATATTTGGGAAGAGGACGAATATTATAAGGTTAGGTACTTTTTACCGCAAAAGAACATCTCATTTTTGTGAAAAGATCCATTACGATGTATATTTAAGCCAAATTAATGTAAGTGTTTGTCAACAAAGCGTGGAAACCATTGATAGAAAGAAATTGCGGACAACATTTAGTCTTCAATATATCCGCATACGACAATAGCTAAATTATGATATAAATTAGAGAGGTATATTTTTTTCTTTCGAAGCACACAAGCGTTCGTAAAATTATGACACTATTACAGATTAAATAAGACTTAAAGTTCACCACAGAAGCGGCCACTCGGCCAGCTACGAGCGAGCTTTATACATATTGCGTAACTCGGTCGATCTCGTGCAAAACCCGCTGCATGATGTACATCGCGACCAAATCGTTATGACATTGGTATTAAAACTTTCAACTATTTCATGACGTGGACACGTTTCATGAAATTGCAGATGTCGTTCAATTATTTCAACCACGTTGGATTCAGTGGTATATTTCAAGCGTGAACATTACGGAATTGTTGATAATACATGATATAAGTGTAGAATATCATCTTTTATATATAAATGATTTTTTCTGTATGTCCTTTATAGAGTCGTAAACAATACATTTAATCATATGATGATCTTTAGTAAAGTTGTTGTGTATGAGCCCACGAAGGTTTTTGAGTTGGTACGACCAATTTTCGACAGGTGGCGCCCCTGACATTACCGTATTTTAGTTTTTGACGTAGCAACGCGTGCAGGGATCAGCAAGTAGTTAATAAAATAGATACACTATACAACTTGTCCCAATGAAGCGAATTATGCCCGACTCACGTGCGAGTTGAATCGTGCGTAGAATTTTTATTACCTATTTAATCTGTGTCGCGATGTTTGAGTCGGTGGGTACATTGCGTCCATTATTCATTTTATCATCGCCGATGGTGGAAAAAAAGGAAAAAGATGAGTTATATTGAGTTCTATTTACGAAGATATGTTTTACAATCTTCCGTTTGGTTTATAGGGCGACGCATGAATATATCAGCACCATTGCAAACAGCTGACCACAAATAAACTATCAATGCTTTGTTATAAGGTAGCTAGCTCAGATAATATATAATTTGTAATCGGCATGAGTTTTAGAAAAATATCTCCATGTGAACTGTTATAATGTTTTGCACTCCACAAAAAGTTAGGAGTGTCCATATGTTCCAGTTAACCCTACAGGTACACCAATGTACCAAAAGATGATCTTTTATGTGTTAATTTGGACTTGTTGGTGCATTTCGAATTT